>JAQZBX010028092.1:0-27987 GCA_029593785.1 Cabassous unicinctus
AACCACTATCAATGAGCAAAATGAACCAACACAACATAATAGCAATTACCTTCACCTTTAATTTATAGGCAGCCAGATTCACAGTCCTTGAAGTCTCTTAAATTTAAAAACTGAAATGACAACATAAAATTTATAATGTTCATGATTTTTCAATTAAATCCCAAGGTAGAAATGAAACAAAAAATAAAATTAAGTGTCCTAGAAAAAAATAGCTCCTGCGATTGGGAAGTGGCTTTTTAAGGATGCTTCGGCAGGGAAACTGTGGCTCTCACAACTGTGTAAGAGCCTGGGTGATCAGGGGAATGGGGAACAGTTTAGCTGTACTATTTACAGTAGCAATATTAATAATGCAAATAACATGATTGCTACAAAATCAAATCTCTTCCTCAGATACCTTCCACCGAGGGGAGGAAGTTTTGTGGCTTTTTCACTGAGGTATCCCCAGTCTCCACAAGAAACAATACCTGCTTCATAGTAGGTTCACTGCACATTTATTGAATGAATAAATGAATATAGTAAAGGGAATGAGTGGTGTGTTTGTGAAATTGTGCAAACTATGCGTATATTGCTATCGAGGTATATACCAGTCTTTGTTTTAAAGTTGGGAATGGGGACTTTTAATGGAATATATCTATCAAAATCAGACAAAAAATGTAATAGCCAGGAGTTTTGCATAAGAAAAGAAAAGCCACTGATGAAGAGCTGCCTGCAAAAGGGTTGCTGTGTTTGTACGTGCTGTTTCAGAGGAATTTACCTCGGCCTCGGTCTGTAAAATGGAGGCGGTTAACTCCACCGCAATTGAGGTTCAATAGCTAAGGCTCAAGGCACTCCAAAATTTTGATCTTTACTTGTCTAAAAAGGCCAAAGTAGTCTCTGCAATAATACCCTCTTACCTTGATACTGTTGATGCAGTAAAATATTGGGACCAATTTCATAGCAATTGAGGACAGAAAAAAATATACATGAGATTTTATAATAAAGTGGCAAAACCGCAAATAAATCTCAATGCATCTATAATTACCTAAAATGGTTAAAGTATACAGTATGTTATCCCAACAACCAGAAGAAATTGAACCAGCCTGCTCTTTTACACCAGTAAAAAGCAGGATTTACTGAATGTTTTCATTGAATTGATTCAAACTTTTATTGCCATCTGTGGATAACCTACTTGTCAAAGATTGCTTTCCAATTGTTCCATGTTTCCTAACTAGCCTTTAATACTCTTTTGGTAAGGACCTTGAACAATACTAGGCAGCAGATATGAAATGGATACTTATATTGAGTGGGTAACTAAAGGATTCCATTATAAGTATATATTGAAATATACTTTATTGTGCTTTGCTTTCAACATGTTATTTTTATATCTAAAACATCACTTATTTTATATAATCACAGTAAAATCTTTATTTGTTGAGAACATGCACAGATAAAAGCCTAGAAGCTTTAACAAATGAAATAACAGTAATTGTCATGCTTTCCCAATAATAAAACACATTTCGGTAAAATTTTCATATGTTAAAAACTCAAAATAGCTTTATGAGTTCACAAAGTAATACTGTTTTTCTCAAGATAGTAACATACTCTTGTACTACAGGGATATAGGATGAAATTTACTTGGCGATTTAGCATTGGCTACTTTTAAGAAATGCTTCTTTAAATATTTTTGCTTTAATATCCTGAAAACTACATAATTATGTTTATCAGTAGTTAATTTTTAAATCTTATGATGAATGGCTTTATATGAAATATATAACTTTGGTAATGTCATGTAGCTAATGTGAATTTGTAATAAATCAGGGTTTAATTCGTAGCGATTTTTTTCTATGCTATGACCCATGATTAAACAGCTAACAGTTACATAAGAGGGTAAAATGAAACAAATTTGTTGTTTCTGAGGGGAAGGCAAGATTTTGTACTGATTCAGTATATCACTGTGATACTGGGAGGGGAGAGAAGCTCAAGATGGTTGAAACAGAGAGCCTTTAATGAAGAGTAAACCTACAGAGTTGTGGGCAGGGCCCAGGGAAGCAGTATGAGATGCTGAGAACCCAGAAATTGGCAAACCTCTTAGGCCCACCTGCAGGCCTAAGATACCAAACGAGGAAAGAGTGTGGCTGGAGTGAGAGCTGGAAGCGAAGCAAGGAGAGGGGAGGCCCTAGTCAGTAGCTGCCACCCTGAAGCAGGGCGAGGGCAACTTCTCTCTCCTCCCTCTCTCTGATCTCCTGCTGGTGCCTTCCATTTGCCAAATCCAACCAGAAGTCAGGCAGCAAGGGTCAGCTTTGGGGGGCAAGGACAGGGAAGAGGAAAGAGGAGGATGGCTCTGTGGGTGGAGGAGCACATCCAT
The DNA here is from genome assembly GCA_029593785.1 of Cabassous unicinctus. NCBI lineage: Eukaryota > Metazoa > Chordata > Mammalia > Cingulata > Chlamyphoridae > Cabassous > Cabassous unicinctus. The sequence continues at coordinate 2,345 of JAQZBX010028092.1, forward strand.
ACGGGAGTGCAACTGTTCATTGAACTGTCACTGCATCTGATGAGGGCTCAGAAGGACCTGGCATGCTCCTCTGACCTAATTCCTAAGGCGTCTACTAGAAAATAGCATTTGGGAATTTTTCCACTTAAAGAGTTTTTAAAAACACAAATCCACTCTTCTGTTTTCTACTCTTCAAGTTCTATTTAAATTCTTCCTTTCATTTATCTCCTGGTATCATAAAAGTCTGTGGTTCAACAAGCCTCCATTTAACATCGTTCCCCCTGCCCTGAGAGTCTCTGGATTGTGGGAAGTCTTTACATACAATAGTTAATGAATGTAAGACACATGAAACTTCTCTAAGATATCTATCAAAACTGGTGCTAACTTTTTGCAAATGTTAATCCAGCCACTCACAGATGATAATAATACTCATGGGTACTTTGATAAATGTCAAATGCACTTGAAGTTCACACCTGAAACGTTTGTTTGAATGCTCTCTAATCTACGAATGGTATATGAGTATGTAATTTTTGCATACTTCAGTATATTTGTAAATTTTTGTATATCTTTTGATTATAAAAGTCTGTAAATGCAAACAAATACAAAGAATAATCAAAGTACAACTTCCAAGAAGCCTTCTTCGTGGAACCAAAAGGGTCTTAAATGGAGGTTCTTAGAAGTACTGGTCTCTGACCGCTGCTGAAACTAAGGGCAAGGATCATGTTTGATTGTCTGTGCAGTAGCCAAAAGCCCTAAAACAGTGTCTTGCACATTGCAGGCACTCAATAAATGTTTGCTGAATTAGCCAAACCTTGGTTTGTCCCCATAACCAACCAACCCAAACAGGACACAGATAATTATCTCTTGGAAAAATTCCAACTAGTGTTTGATGTTACCTATGTGGCTTTTCTCAAGAGCAGCCCTGTAGGATTACATTATTTTATGTGTTTTCCTTTGACCTTAATGTCACCTACTTGAATAATGGCTTCATACAAAATTCCTACCAGCACATACCACAGCAGATTCAAGGCATCTTCTTAAAAATGGTGCCAGCATCTCTTAATTTAGAATACATATGGTCTCTACTTCTGAATACAGACTAAGAAAATGCTTACTTTTGTAGTAACACAAGAATTAAGGACATTTAAATATATATATATATATATATATATATATATGCTTTGATTTTTTAAGATCAAAGATTTAAAAAATAATCCAAATATTACCACAAATCTGGCTTTCATTAAAAAATAATTTTGCATTCTGCATTTAATAAAACATCCATTTAAAAAGTTAATTTTGAAATGTAACTTTTTATACTTAAACAGCAACAATGTTGCATTTAAAATCAATCTGAATAGCCAGAGGTTTTGGTGAATGTTAAAATATCATTGCATACTTTGCACAAATTAGAATCATTCCCACATTTTACTATTTAGATCCAAGCATTAATTTGAAATGACCTTGACTCTTTGAAATCCTAAATTTAACACTCCCCAGGACAAAGTAGCCTTTCTCTTCTGCTTTTGAGCAAATGAACTAAATACTGAGCAATGGTACTGTCTGGGTCTTTGAAACAAGACCAAAAGAGATGAAATACAGTTTGATGTGAGTAAACAGAGAATCCACTGATTTAATAAAAGGATGCGCTTGTTTCATATCCTGTGGCAATGTATTCCCCTTTTCCTGAAAATGTTCTCTTTCTTCAACAATAGAGGGTCCCCACCCCCCACCCCAGGAGGTAGGTAGAGCTGCCGTGAATATAACAGCTATCAAGACAGCTGTTATATCCATTTCTCAAATTGCACTGTGGTGGGAAGTTCAGAATGTAGTGAGGGGGAAATGAACCTTTGACTTCACCAAAACATAAAGCTGCATTTAAAGACTCAAGCAAAGGACATAACAGCAAGAGTATGAATTCATTATTTGCAATCGTGTGTTTCCCTAAATCTCTATAACGCTTTCCTTTAAAAGCCTCAGACAGATGGTTTTATAATACTTTAGCAATATTTCAATACCTGAGAAAGCTACAGCAAGTTAAGCCCTATGGTCTTAAATTTCAGGAATGCCTAATGCAATTCTTTTATGTTTTAGAATTTCTCTCTCAAGTTTTCATTAATTGAAGAATAATGAGCAATTTTAGGTACCTATCCATAAAGAAATGGAATTTTCACCTTTCTATGATCCTGAAAAATGGAAAAGAGAAAAACCAATTCCAACAAAATGTTGCCGAAGCAATCTTTTAGGATGGAATCACAGCTACAATCATTTATTTACATTCATCTGGCTCTACCACTTGAAGTACATTCAGATTTCAAAGCTAAATCTCAAAGGCCATCATGATTGATAGTGTCTGACTTCGCACAGCATGTTTAGCTGAGGCCTTGACGTCGGACTCTGACAAACAGACGTCCACTGTTCTGGCTGCTGCATCAAGCAGCACTGCTATTCTTTTCACCTGGCATATATTGCAGCTGACTCTTTGAGAGGAACTAAAGGAGACATCTGCTGTCTCTGCCTGCCCATTCTTTCCCTTTGGAGAACCAACCCCTTCTAGATCATGTGGAGCAAGCACCAAACCCGTTTCTAAAGGAAGCCACCTGGATCCAAGCTGAGCCATCCGAAGCATCCATTCCCCATGACCACAGTGATTTGTACAGAGAAGGGAAGTGACTCACAGCGCTCCTGTAAAGAGCAGCCCTGGCACTTTTACTGCAAATATGGAAGAAAAGGTGCTTTCTTTCTCTTGCTAGGGCTAAGGTGGTAGTAACTTCTAAGGGGCTATCATATGGAAATACCCTGGCTGAAAATGAAGCCACAACTGGAAGTCAGGTCCTGATAACCCTAAATGATGGAGCTAGCCATGCCTTAACTAGAAATACCCCTAGGGTTTTTTGTTCAAACAAATAGAGTCCTTTTTACTTAAGCCAATTTGAATTGGTTTTGTCACTTGCAGCTAAAAGAATCCTGACTAACAATGTGACAACACTAAAAATAAGCATGAGCATGGCGCTTTGCAGTCTGGGGTAGATTTTTCTCCTCATATACATTATCTCATTTAATCCTCACAATTCAGGAAAGCAGTAACTATTAGCATTAAATTAACATTCATTATTTTTGAAGGCATACTATATGGAAGAGGGACAGAGATTGCCAGAAGGGGGGTCAATCTGAAATATGATGGCCAGGGAAGTCCCTACTTACACGGGAGAAAAGTGGGGTTGATGTATCTCAGGGAACTCAACAAATATTCATCAAATGAAAGAATAAACAGTATACAGGCATACCACGTTTTACTGTGCTTTGCTCTATCATGCTTCCCAGATAGTGGATGTATGTTTTACAAACTGAAGGTTTGTGGCAACCCTGCATAAAGCAAGTCTATCAGCACCATTTTTTCCAACAGCATGTGCTCATTTCGTGTCTCTGTGTCACATTTTAATTAAGGTATGTACATCGTTTTTTAAGACATATTGCTATTGCACACTTAGTAGACTACAATATAGTGTAAACATAACTTTTACATGCACCGAGATACCAGAAAACTCATGTGACTTGCTTTATTGCAGTAGTCTGGAAATGAGCGCATATCTCCAAGGTATGCCTGCATAGCAAAGCCAAGAGGTGGTCCTAACACTCTTCTCTGAATGATCAATTAGGAGGCTATTGCAGTAGCCCAGGCCAGAGATGGTGAACTCCAAATAGGCAGCCCTATGAGAATGATTTGAACAACAGATCACAGAGTCAAGACAGGAGTGGGGTACCTGGAGTTATCCCATCTAGCTGGGTGCAGCTATTGTCACTGGGATAGGGAAAGCAGGAAGGGGCACAGTTTGGGAGGAAGTGAGGAAGACAAAGCCTGGATCAGTCAAACATGCCTGCAGGGAATGTAAGCAAAGAGGTCCAGCAGGTCTTCAGAAAGACAGGTCTGGGCCTGAGATAGGATGAGACTGTAAATCCTAGATGGAGAATCATCAGCTCACAGAGGCACAGTGTGTGATGGCCACGCCATGACAGGAGAAGAGGACGGCCCTGGGGACCACCTTCCTCTGTGATCTCTGTCCTTCTTGCGAGCGCCATGAAGCCAGACCCCCATCCCCATCTCTCGCTCCTCTGTGCAACCCAACCAGGCTCAGGAAGCGCTGGGTAAAAATCTTGGAAGGACGGGGACTGGAGGGCTAGGGCGCTGGCGAGCACAGGTTGGTTCTATGCGGGGTGTGTGCTCCATGTAACCTCGACCGTTAAGAGCTCCCGGTCTTGGCCTTGACACTAAATCTAGTCTCATTATTCAAATATCACCTCTTAAATTAGTTCACGCTCTAACATTAGGTGTAGGCACAGCTGGCAACGCTTTCTGGGGATGTTTCAAAAAAAAAAAAAACCTGAGTTGAAAAAAATAGTTTCGTGTCATTTTCATTTAAAGTAAAACTACTGCCTCTTTCTTCCCTCTCTTCCAAGTTTCCCTTCCTCCTAGCCCACAGAATGTCCAGGGCACGCCTGAGAACTGAGGCGGCAGTGGATATGGGGTTTCCCGCAATCATTCAGTAAATCTCCAGAAACAAAAGAGGTCCCCCCACGGAAAGGCAAGGCTGCTGGGGACCTCTGGGCGGTGTTGCCCCAGAGGAGGACAGAGCATGCCCTAGGGGGCAGCAGCCCCCGTCGCAGAGCCCCGGGGCCCGGCAGGTGCGGTTCAGCCCCCGGCCCCATGTCTCTCGGTATACAAGGGCTCCACAGAATACTCCAGGTTCAAGGTCGCCGGGCGGCGTCCTTGCACCCCAATGGGCAGCATCCTGCCCGTCCCTGCTTGCGGTCCAGGGCCGGCACTTTTGCTCAGGATTTGGCCCAGAGGTCCGCGCGCCCTCCCGCCCTGCCTGGCTAAGCACTGCGTCCCCCTTCCCCCGACACACCGTCCATCCCTCTTTCTCCGCCTTCCCAGGCTGGGAAGCGCCCTTTCTAGTGCACACAGACGCAGCCCCTCTCTTCCTGGACACTCGGCAAAACTAGGTTTTCACTTTCACTTTTATGCGTGTGTGTGTGTGTGTGTGTGTGTGTGTGTGTGTGTGAAGTCCCAAAGTCAACGCGTGCGGGTCAAAATTAACCCTTGGAAAATCTCCCCTAAACCAAAGAATTGGGCGTCTCCACTCAAGGCGGGTAAACATGAATAAAGCATGCCCCCAGGTGCACAGTGAACAAAGGACACGGATGCAAAATGTGAAATTTTAGATACAAAAGAGAGATGTGGGGTCAGGTAAAGGAGCCTGCTTGCGACGCCAGCGTCCCCATGCCTGCCTCGCACGCTGAACTGCAAAGGGCGCGCGGGCGGGCCTCGTGCGCGGCGCTCGCCAGCGAATCCTGAGCGCCTGGCACGGCGCCTGGCACTCTACCCGGGTAAATGAACCTCTACCTGAACAAATGAACCGACGGAGGCATGAAGGAGCGCTCGATCCGACACCTCGCGGCTGCGGCAGGGAAGGAGGGAGCGGGAACCCCGGACCTCATGGGCTCCACCGCGAGACGCGGGCCTGGAGTTCCCAGCGCGCAGCGCTCTCCTCGGCTCCACGTGCACCTCGCAGGTAGGCCCCCGCCGCCCCCGCGGCCCCCGCCCGCGCCCTGCAGCCCCGCGGCCCGCCGAGCCCTAGCGCCGCGGCCCGCCTCGCGCGCCTGCTGCCCCTCGCGCCTGCGCCCGCTGGGGGGCGCTCCCCTCCCGCCCCGCTCGTCCACACGCGGACGCCACTGGGCGCCCAGCCAATCTCCCCCGACCCTGGGCGCGCGCGCCCCTCCTACCTGAGGGCTGGTGAAGGAGGCGGGCGGAAAGGGCTGAGGGGGCTGCATGGGACCCGGCTTTAGGCGAGAGGCCGGAGAGCGAGCGGCTCCGGCGGACGGTCCGGGCACGGGCACGCGCACGCGCGCTCCCGCCCTCGCTCCCTCAGTCGACTCCGGGCCAGAGCCCAACCCAGCTGCGGCGCGCCGCCCGTCTCGCCGCGCCTAATAACAACGGCGCCCGAGGTCAGGTGGCCGCGCGCGGACAGCGCCGCCATTGGCCGAGCGGGGAGCGCGGCGCGTCGAGATTGGTCGGAGGGCGGAGCCTCGGTCGATGCGGGGGCGGGGCTGCGGAGGGAGGCGGGCCGGGAGGCAGCGGGGGCGGGGCCAGGCCGCGGTCCGCGCCTTTGTGCCCGGCGCGCGCTCTCCGCCGGCTCCGGCTGCAGCGCCGGCTGCATCAATAATTCAGAGCGGCAGCAGCGGCAGGTGCGGGCAGGAGGCGGCGGCAGCAGCGGGCACCCGGCGGCAGCGGCTATGCATCCAAGTGCGGCTGGGCAGCCGCGGCACCCCTGAGGCCCGGGCGGGGCTCCGGGAGCATCGCGTCGGGGGACGCTTGCCCGGGAGTGCCAGCAGAGCATTCGTGTCCAGAAGCGGCGTCGGCGGAGCTGCGCCCGGAGCTGAGGAGGGGGTTTCGGAGCGGGGCTGGGGAGGGGGGCCGGTTGGCGCAGGCAGCCCCCGGGGCGGGGGGCGGGGTGGGCGCCGGCGCCGCGATGCTGGGCGTCGTGGAGCTGCTACTGCTGGGGGCGGCATGGCTGGCAGGCCCGGCCCGCGGGCAGAACGAGACGGAGCCCATCGTGCTGGAGGGCAAGTGCCTGGTGGTGTGCGACTCCAACCCCACGTCCGACCCCACGGGCACGGCTCTGGGCATCTCCGTGCGCTCCGGCAGCGCCAAGGTGGCTTTCTCTGCCATCAGGAGCACCAACCACGAGCCGTCCGAGATGAGTAATCGCACCATGATCATCTACTTCGACCAGGTGAGTGCTGGTGCCCACCCCTGCCATGCCACTCGGGGGTGGGGGTGAGGGAGGAAGGCTGATGCCCGATCCTCTCTCAGGGCTCTGGGAGGTGCGGGGACAAAAGTCCGGGACTGAGCCCTGCCCACTCCCCTCCGTTCCCGTCTCGTTATAGGTACTAGTGAATATCGGGAACAACTTTGATTCAGAACGCAGCACTTTCATCGCCCCGCGCAAAGGGATCTACAGTTTTAACTTCCACGTGGTAAAAGTCTACAACAGACAGACCATCCAGGTCAGCCGCCGCCGCGGGGCCAGGTTCCGGCCCCAGTAGGGGCCTTTTTTAGCCGCAGGGGTGCGCGGGCTTTATGGGGGTGGGAGAAGTGGCTGCTGCATGTGTCCAGGGCTGCCTGGAAGGAGGAGTGGCGGGCTTCACGGTTCTGTGGCTTCACTGCTTGCCCTATCGCTGACTCTTGGGAACCAGCCGCCTCCCCAGAATTTCCTGCCTCCGCCCTCTGAGCCCCTCGGAAAGGTTCCCCGCTTCCTACGGGACTCTAGGGACTTCCCCTGGCGTTTGCTGTTAGCACCACAGACAGCTCAGGCTCTTGGAAGCCTGGGCAGCGGCCCACACCCCTGCCTTCGGCACCACGGACAGGACCTCAGAAGCCATCAGCACCACGGACAGCGGTCCCCGGCGTCTTGTTGGGGACAGACTCCGGGTTTTTAAATGAGGAGCTCCCAGCCCTGGCGGGTGAGGGAGAAAGAAGGGAGGGCCAGGTGCCACTCCCTCCCGGCTCCAACCCAGCTCCAGCCAGCTCTTGCCGGCTCTCCAGGTCCCCGAAGGTATCCAGGTTTCTGTCGGACTGAGACAGAAGGCAGAACGCACGTCTGGGGAAAGCGCGCCCGGGCTTTGGCTGCTGATGCCATCGCAAGGGCAAAGCCAAGCGGTGGCGGTCGCGGGTGGATCTGGGGCGGGGATGGAACCTCGGGTTTGGAGATGAAGCACAGAGTGTAGGTCCGCGAGAGATTTCTAATTCGCCAGAAGCCCTACCCCGCCTTCACTGTGTCCTAAGGAGGAGAGGCAGCTGGGAGCGGGAGGAGCCAGGATTTTTGTTGTTGTTATTTTCTTATTATTTTTTCTCCCTTGGGGCGCTGGAGCAGGGTTGCCTGAATTTCTCTTTGAGGCTTGGATAGATGGGAGAAAGGCCATAGGTCTCAAGGCTCTTGAGCCATCTGCGGGCTCATTAAACTGGATAAAAGAGCACAGTTGGGAGCCGCTTGGCGGGCTCAGCTAGAGAAACCAGTCTGAGGACGACTCTCGTTTTGGGGGCAGATCTTTCCTCTCACCCAGATGTGCCATCCTCAGCCCCCCTTGAAACCTTAGCAGAGTAGCAAAGCCCCTTGCTCTTCCTCTATCTCCCCTCCCCTCCCCACTACTTCCGGGCCTTTTCGGTTGTTATCCAAGCGGCCGGGGTTCGCGTCTCCAACTGCTGCTTCCGAACCTGCCTGGGTTGCACCTCTGAGCAGGCCTTTCTCTTTCTCAGGTGAGCCTCATGTTAAACGGGTGGCCGGTGATTTCAGCCTTCGCTGGTGACCAGGACGTGACCCGGGAGGCCGCCAGCAACGGAGTCCTAATCCAGATGGAGAAAGGCGACCGAGCATACCTCAAGCTGGAGCGAGGGAACTTGATGGGGGGCTGGAAATACTCGACCTTTTCTGGATTCCTCGTGTTTCCCCTCTGACTGGCTCCTCGCCGGAATGGAGGCAGGGAGAGGGCCAAGACAAGAGGAAGGCAGGAGGGGGAGTGAGAAAGAGGCTGCAATTTAGAGCGCGAGAGAGCCCCACATGTTCCCCGGCTGTATTCGGGTAAAAGACGCGCGCCGGCGGTCGGACAACTTGGTCCATTTCCTCTTTAGGAGAAGTAAATTCCGCTTAGCTCTGCGCCCCCCTATCTCCAAAATTAAACTCGCCTCTCCCAGTCCAGTTACAACAACCAAGAAAGAGGCAGCCTTGTCATTGTTTCTTATCCCCACGTTCATGTTCCCTACAATTTACTTAAAAGAAACTTTGTATTTCACCGTATAATGTGAAATATTTTTCTCCCCTTTCCTCGTCCGAATTCTTCCACCTGCTGATATCTACTATGCCCCCTCCCCCCTTTTTTTTCAGTTTGGAGTGGGGGTAAAATTTTTTTTGGATGGGGATAGTTTTAATTTGACAAGTGTTACACTTCTTAAAGCACCCCGAAGATACTTTGTATCTTCGGCTGCTTGGTAGCAGAGAAAGGACTCACCTTAGTGGTGACTGGTTTAAAAAAATTATATATATATAAATATATATTATTTCTACACGAAGAACTCTTCCCAGTGGAAAAGAACTGTATTTCCGTATTTCTATGTCCTATTTGGAGTGATCGTGAAATCTAAGGCTGCTTGATGTTCTGATGCTTGTCAATGCCGTCGTGGTCTGTGGCTCCACTAAACGCCAGGAGATTCTTCCGGACGCGTCCTCGTCCTCTGTAACATACGTGTGAATAGCCAAGATTTAATTTCGCTCTAATCCAATAAAGTTGAAGTGGAAGTTTTATTTTTCGGAAACAGCTTTCTAAACTCCGCATCTTCCCCATCTACGAGGCTGGGGTGGGGGCGGTGCGGAGGGCGAGGCTCAGAGGGGCAGCGGACTTGGGAGAACGCAACCCGAGAAAGGCCGAGGCGCGAGGACTGCCTCCGCAGCCCGCCCAAGCCGGCCCTGCGCTCCTACCTGAGCTCCTCCAGGCCTGGGGACAGACTGCATTCGCCTGTGCTCCCTGCTTTGGCGCAAACGTAAGAAATCTGGCCTAAATCCTGCTAGGCCAGCGTGCCCGCTTCCCTGGGAGCGAAGTTTGGGTTTCGCAGCCCAAATGCACCGGGAATCATCTCAATTCCAGGACCTGAACCGGCCTGTTCCCAGTGGCCCCCTTGCCTTCTTCCCCGACCCTCGCGCGCTCCGCGGTGCGGGAAGCAGCTTATATTTAACACCACCGCCTCTGAAGTACAAGGCCGCCAGCCGCGTCCCCGGGGCGTCCTGGGACCTGGATTTGCACTTATTCGCAGGACTTTTATTCAAGAGGTTCATCCTGGAGTTTTGATTGTATCGGAACATAATGTGAAAGCAAAATTGAAATAAACGACTTGGTTTGAAGCCTGGAAGGCTGGCCCAGTGGATTCGGCCGCGGGGAGATCGGGCGCCGGAAACTGGGTGGGCGGTCAGGGCCTAGGGGCTGGGCGCCGCGGCCCGGGTCGGTCCCTCTGACTCTAGTCCTTTTTAGCGGCTTTTCCCAGGCCCCAGCTTCAGCGAGGAATTTAATGAGCTCCTGTTGGGGAGGCGGGGATAATAGCACAATAAGCAACCTTTCTCGATTTATTCCCGCGGCTTGTCTGAGTTAGAGGTTCACCAAGCACTGGGCCTCTGCCGAAAGCCGGTCCCTGTTTCTCCCGCGTGCGCAAGCCAGGAGGCGGCCGAGCGTCTCTGGTGGACGCGCTTCCGTAGCCTCAGCGACCTGGGGTCCTGTGGGGGGATAGGGAGGTACGCCGAAGTGAGGCGTGGGCCCGAGTGCGTTTCTGTTCCCTTCCCCAGTCAGTACCCAGGGAACGACAAGGAATGAGACCTAGAGAAATCTGAAAACAAGCAAACACCTCTTCTTTTCTTTTTAAAAAAGAGGAAGGTTTTCTCCGCAAAGTTCCGGTTGGAAGGGAGGGGTCGGAGACAGCCGGAACCTTCGGCAGCGAAACTCGCTGGAACCAAGCGCTTGCCCGCGCGGAGCCAGCGCGTCAGGCGTGCGCGCGGTCAGCAATCGCCGGAGTAGACGCCACCCAAGGAAGCTGGATTCGGAACGCGCTTGGAGCTCACCCGGCTGCGGGTGGGTGGTCACACCTCTTCCTGGGGTCGGGACCACTAGGTTCTGGTTCCCGGAGGCTGCGTGGCTGTCCGGGCTGAGGGGCCACCAAGCTGCATCCCGGCTGGGTGACTTTGGCACGCCCCCTCACTAGGCCTCAGTTTACCCATCTGTATAAAGAAAGGGAGGACTCTAAACATCTCCAAGAGACCCTCCTGCTCTTAGATTCCGGCGGTCCTTTTGCCTCCGTTAGTGAGACCTGCCTGCGGCCTGCGGTGCCCCGGTTCCTGAGTGCCCGGTCTCCTGAGTGCGGCAGCGGTGCGCCGAAGCAGGACTCATGCGCGTCCGGGGCGCCGGCTCACTCCTGAGCCCTGGCCCTCGGACCTGGGATATGAACGCAGAGGGGAACAAATGGGCCCCAAGTGGGAAGGAGAGGGGGAGGTTCTTTCTTGAGTCTGCTCAGGCTCTAGCTGGCCCCTTCCTGGTGGAGGGCCACTGCCTCCCCAAACGCCCCAAGCTGGCATGGGAGGTGCTCGATCTGGCTCCAGCCTCATCCTCCTCCACCTGCCGACGCTTTCCCCCTGCCTTTTGGTGAACCCATTTCTCATTCCCTTCTCTATGCCTTGATACCTGCTGTTTGTTTGCTTGAAGTACCCTTTCTCTTCTCCACTTTTCAAAAACCCATCCTTCTGGAGACTTAAGAAGTCTGGCTAAAAGGCTGCCTCCTCTGGGAAGCCGTCCTGTCCACGCAGTACAGGGCACTACTTTCCCAAGATTCTCCACCCCTCCTCAGCCTCCTCCCAGATCTTGTTTGGCCCTGGGTTCCATGTCGGCAAGCACTTGAGAATGCTAAGCCAGTCCTCTGCCCCAGAGAGCTCTGGGGAGATGTGGGGCTCCCCAGGCTCCAAACTGCCCTCATCCTCAGGCCTGCCCCCGCCTCCTGGGTAGGGCTGGGGGCAGCTTTTCCCACAGACCTGGAGGTTAGAGGCTAAGCTGGCAGTAGGCTGTGGCAGTTTGGTCACCTGTCCCTCCTCTGGGGTGGAGTTGGGGTGGGGGCTCTTACTTTCCTAGGAAATTGTGCTTCCACTGGGAGGGGATCATAAACCACAACTGGTGGGGCCGGGAGGGGAACACAGAAGAAGGGCTCTGCAACTCAGTAGGGGCTACCTCCTTTCCTGCAACCTGAGACTAGAAAGGGGAATGATTCTAAAGCCTGCACCACACAGTTGCTTCCTTTTATGCTTAGTAGCTTCCAGGACCTTCCAGATCTAGGCCCTGCCTCCTGCTTTCACAGAAAATAACCCCCTCCCCCCAGCAGAAGGGATCCTGCAGGCATTCCTGGACCACCCATTCAGCCTCACCCTCTGCCTGAAAGGCCTCTCTCCCAGCCTGGGTTCCCTAGGTTACTTCCTCCTCCCCCACCCCAATAGTAAATGTCACCTCCTCCCAGAAGCCTCCCACATCCTAGATAGGCAGAGTGCTCAGCCCTTCTCTAGCCTCCTTCTCTGGAGGTCTATAATGACTTCTCTAGCCACATCCACAGCTCTCCCATCTCCACCTCCAGTCTCCAGAGGGCAGGAGTAGTATCTTAGCCTACCCTGCATTCAGCACCAGGCCAGACCCAGGGGTGTGCTGTGAGGGATTCTGGGAGGCTTCTAGAACCCAAAGAGCCCCGATCTGACTTCCCCGCGGGTGTGATCCAGGAGGTGCCAAAAACTCCATGGAGCTGCAGGGCCACCTCTGGATCCTCAAAGAGGACCAAGTGTGTAGAGGAGTCGGGGTCACTGCTGTCTCTGCTGTCTGCACCAGGTGCGGGGCTCGTCCCCCAGCTCTCCGGCGCCTCCGAGTTCACCCGCTCGCTTGCCGCGGTTTCTCGCATTAGCAGCGCTGGGAGCGCGCCTGCCTAGATGCACTGGAGAAGTAGTGCTCCGAGCCCCTGCGGATCGGTTCCTAATGAGAACATAATTACCCAGATGGAGAGGGAGACTCGCCCCGCTTCTTAATTGTTGCCTTAATAGGAAATGGAGGTGGTGGTGATAAGAGGGGTGTAGGGAAGGAGCAGGACGTTCCCGCGGACCTTGGGCGGGGTCCTGGAGCCCTTGGTGGAGGGTGAAAGACACGGAGTTGTGGCTGCGCGCTCCGCACTCGGCTCCGGCTTGATGTGGAGCTGGGACTGTGCTCTTCCCCAATCAGGTGGGCTAGAAGACGTCTGGGTTCCTTCCAGGCGGTCTTACTTTTCTCATCGACTCGTCTGTGAGTCTAACACTTCCCCTCCTCCCATCCAGTCAAGCAACCACAGCTCCTCCCTCCCAATCCCCCCCCCCCCCCCCCCCCCCCCCCCCCCCCCCCCCCCCCCCCCCCCCCCCCCCCCCCCCCCCCCCCCCGCGAACGCTTGGCCGGGTCCTCATCACCCCCACAGACATTCAAAGCGAACAGTGAAGACGATTACTGACTCTGTGGGTTGGGGGTGGGCAGCGGTGCCCACTGGACTGAAGGTCAAGCCCCAAGGGAAAGGGCAGGTACACGGCCCATAAGGCCAATTCGATGGAAGAAAAAGTTTCCCAGGGGAGATTATTGGCTTAAGGCCACGGGTCTCTTTGTAAAGGACCCCTCCTTGAAGATGCATCACACACTCTCTCCGTCAAAACGAGTTTCCTAATATTTAAAAGGGGGCATAATGCCTTCCCAACAGGGTATTGTGAAGACTCTGCTAAAACGTGTGGAAATTGCTCAGTCTGGCAGGTAGTTGGTGCTGGAGAAATGGGAACAGCAGCAAGGAGCAATAGACACTTGAAGCGTCATCCTGTCACAGCAGCAGGACCTAGGGGACATCTTTGCAGATCCCTGCGGTGAACCCCTGAGAATATTGGCACCAGAGAGGGGGAGGGGCTGGCTTAAGGCCACAGAGCAAGTGGAAGGTAGAATTAGAAAAAGGACCCTGTGTTCTTTCCCCTACATGCTCATCTCCCCAAATTAATCATGGGAGCAGGTGATTTGAGCCCTTAAATATCTTTCACCTCTAGATCCACCACTTACATATTCACACTGACCTCTGTGGATAAACATTCTCTACACATTTGCATGCCCCCCTCATTTGAACATGACACCCATTTGCATGTCTGTGTCCCCTGTTGGAGGGTGAGCCCCTCCAAGGGGGTATCTGTGTCCTGTGCATCTTTCTCAGCTCCATGCTTCCCTGGTGGCCTGAGATGATGCCATGAACTAAACTGGTCTGTGCTTGGCATGCCTGCAAGACATGGGCATGGTCAATGAAACAGCCCTTCAGGAGGACTTCCTGGACTTCTCAGCTCCCCCTCTCCCCACCTCACTGATAGGAATGCTGACAAGGAAATGCTCACAGTCCCTGTGAGTGCTGACTGAGAACCTTACCCTGGCACCTGCACTTCCTCTCACTTCTTTCTTCTTTCTCATTCACTCTGAGGCCAGCTTGGCTCCAGGAAGTCCCAACCCCCTTTTGGGTGTGCCCTGAAGGCTGGGGTGGGCCCATGTGGGGGTATTGAGTAAGCTGCTGAGATTAAATGTGGGGTTTGGTGTTCTGATTTGTCCCTAGGTCTTCTCCCTGGGAGAACGCTTTCCTGTGCATCAATGAGGCTGCATGCACAGAGGGCAGCAGGGAAGAGATACAGTGCAGCTGACACCAGGAAGCAGAACTTCCTGATTACAAAGAAGGTTCTTCCAGTTGTGCGGCCACAGCCCAGAGCCTAAGGAGGTTTTTGTCCATCTTGCTGAACTCTGAAGAATTCAGGGAATCATTATAGGGTGGGAGCCCAGGACTGTCCCTGCATGACCTGAGAGCAGTCTCTAATCTGACCTTCAGGGTCTGGTCAGAGCTCCACCCATCAGGGACCTGGCTCTCTGCTGACCTCTCACCCTCAACTCTCCTGTTAGATGACCACAACTCTGCTGAGCACTAAGCTCTGTGGGGCCTGGGCCCTCATCTGTGTGTTTTCCACAGTGTTTGCACAGCAGTAGCACATGGTAGCTACTCTAGAAATGGTCCTTGAATGAATGAGTGTGAAAACACATGAATGCATGGTGGATGGATGGATGAATTACTGGGTGCCTTGTGAATATATTTGCCAGTTCCTCCAGACTGTGAATGCCACAAAGGTATTTACCTTATCTGCCTTGTTTACAGTGCTGTGCTAGGCACCCGGAATACAAATGAAAACACTTTTACGAATGAGTGAATGGGTGAATGGATGAGGAGGTACAGGTCCCTCAGGAATGGGGCTCACTCGATTGTGAGATTCTGGAGTGCAGTCTCAACACTGTGCTCCTCTATAACTCCCCATTATCTCCCCAAACAGACACTTTATTTTGGAATGGAATTGAATTGTACCTGTTGTCTGGGTTTACCTTAAGGAACAAGTTGTTATTGTGTGCTGCTCTGCTCTGTGTGCTTCTAACCCCAACCCTATCCCCAACCCTCTGTGAGCTGCTTAGAGGGCAAGGGATGCCCCCAGCACCTACTAACATCATTTAGGATTGGTTGATTGGTTATTTAACCAATCCAGAATCAAAGCCATTAAGTCTGGCTCTGGTCTGGGCTGAAGCCCCTTGTGGCAGTGGTAAGTAATACAGAGCAGATGGTGCCATCAGCTGCCCAAGCCCAGCAGGTATTTCCACAATGAAACATGCTAGCCAGGTGTGAACACCAGCCACACAGGGTTTTGGCTTATGGCTGGGGATTTTGTTCTAGCTGAAAGCAGAATAACCTCTGAAATCCCCTCACAGGTTTGGGGCCTGCAGCAGAGCATGGGGTTGGAGTGGGCTCAGTTGGTTACCTTTAAAGAAAATCAAGGATTCACCAACCCCCTTCCTTCCTAAGACCCAGAGTCTGCTGGGAGTTCAGCTCACCAAAGAGTTCTCTGGAATGCTCTACTAGCCAGCAGCAACTTGCTTACTCAGGTGAGGCTCCCAGAGCCTTTTCTTCCATCCTCAGAAATTACTGCAGACTTTCAGGGAAATTTTCAAAGAGGGGAGAGGGAATTATTAACAAAGGAGAGGCAAGAGGACGTCTCTTCCTCCTCATTTAAAAGGAAGCTGTGTGCCCTGCCCAGATCCTGCCTTGGAAAGACGCTCCTTTGTATTCTGAGAGAGTGAAAAATAAACTCCCCAACGTGTACTTCTGCTGAGACGTCCAGATGATTTTATAATGACTGAGTGGCTCCAAATAAGATATTAGAATGCTGAGGACTCTGCTATTTTACTAACTCATCTTGATCAAAGTCAGTCAGTTTAGGTCTCAATAATGTTCCAGATTCTTTCTCTCCTTTTGAAGGAGTTCATTTCAGGTAGGCGGATTATTTACTTATTCCGAAGGTGCTAAGGGAGAGGGCCCTTAGCAATAGCAACTGAGCTGTGGGTACATGTAGCATCTGAGCGTCTGGTGCTTTCCCTTCCTTCTCCTCTGGGCTCTTGATGCTTCCCCCAGTGGGAACTTGCTTGGCAGGTTCACCGGCATGTGGGGCGAAATCATCTTCCACATCAAAATGAGTGGCAGTGGTGCTCGTGGAGGTTGTGAAGTTTGCGGCTGTTTTCCTTGATTGCCTAAATGTGTCTCTGTCTTGATCATGAGAAGCTGGGATCCAGGCTGAGGATAGAAATGGCCTGTTCTTCCAGGAGTGAAACCATCTGACTTTTGTGGTCGCATCCTGGTTAGAAGTCTATGAAATGCAAGATTCCCCAAGTGGCAGTTGCAGTCTTCACATCCCAGTTTTCAACTTAATCTTGTTATTGTCACTGGAAGCCTGCCTTCGAACCCCAGCCTACAGCAAATGCCACCTGATGACAAGCACTTGGAGCTGTGATACGAGTCTTCTTTTTGCCCCCTTAATCCATTCTTCCTTCAGTAGCCGGAGTGAGCTTCTAAAAGCATGAACCAAACCACATGAATCTTCTGGCTAAAACCATGCAGTGCCCTCACAATGTACCGTGAGCAGAACCCAAGCTCTCCCTAGCGCCTACCAGGCTGCCATGCTCTGCCCTTTGCTGACCGTGCAAACCCATTTTCTGTTGCTTTTTCCCCTATTGCAAAGTAGCTGGCTCTGGCTTTCTGTGAGTTCCCCGAATATGCAAGCTCTCTTCTGTCTCAGAAACTTTGCATATGTTGATCCTTTGGGGATAAGATATGCTCTCCTGACTCCCCACTCTGTGTAGCTATTTCATTCTCCCTTTTCAGGTCTCAACTGCAAAATCACTTTCTTAGAAAAGATCACCCCTGATTATTCTGTCTAATATTGAGCCTCTTTTTCTGCTAATCATTGAGCTCCTTCACTCTGCCCTGTTTTATTTTCCACATAGCAGTTATGACTCTGGGAAATTCTGTTATCTGTTTACTTATTGGGTCCATCTTATGTCTCACTTTATCCTCAGAGTTTGGAACAGAGCCGGAAATGGCAGGGACTTGATTCATCAGTGAATGACTGAACTGCATGCCAGCCATCCAGTCACGTTAACCATCAGAGCTGTCTCCCCATTGGTCCCTTTCCTCAGGAGCTCAAGGGGTGCCGTGGTCCAAGGGGGAGCTGTCACACATGTCATCCTCTAGAAGCCACATCCATCCTGAGGGGAAGCAGGCCAGAATCCATGAGGTCAAGGGTGGGGGCTGGAAAACTGGTCTCTTATGAGCCACATGCCCAATGAATGGGCTTTTGCTTGAAAATGATGGTTGTTGAAAGTGCTTAATTCAGTTGAACCATGCTGTTGGGTTAGGGAAAACTGAAGTGGGCTGTGTTATCAAAGTTTTCTTTCTGTTATCCTACAGCAGACAAGCACAAACAAGAGAATAAGGAGAAAAAGGAGTTTAGTTCAGGGCAGAGGTAAAGAGCAGCTATTTTTTCAGGATGCTATTCCCGGAACTGTAAGTTGGCTTGGAGCAAAGATGGGTAGTGAGGTGAGGACAGAAGAAGAACAATGAGGGCCAGAGAGCCAGAGGCATGAAAAAGAAGACAGCCTCTTGACTCTCGCCTTGATGGGAGAAGGTAGCATAGGGGGTAGAAGTAGCAGCAAAGTGAGGCTAAGGGTGTTTAAAAAATGTGTGCTCTCAGACTGCAAAATGTCCACCACAGAAATGGCCAGGAGGCCTAGAGCTGTTAATCACTCTATTCAACAAGTACTTAACCACACAATCACTGCATGAATGCCCAGTACCATCCTTGGTTCTGTAGGTCATAGAGAAGAACTCAGGTGCCTTCCTTATCCACAGTCCAGCTGAGGGGAGTGAAGGACAGAGAAGGATAATACATTGGAGCATGGGGTTTGTCTATTTTACTTTCTTAATCCTCTCCCTCCACATCATTATGAACTCCTCATGGTCCAACTCAATTTTTACTACCTTTGGGTTTCACGCTTCTTTTTATGGGGTAGAGTACTGATTGAGAGAACAGGCTTTGAATTAGGCAGAGCTGGCTTTGGGGGCTGTATCACCATATTCATCATGGCTCTTGTGTTTTCAAATGGCAGAAACTCAACTCAAATTGGCCTTAGTACTACCCTCCCAAAAGAATTTGTTGGATCCCATAACCCAAAAGTTCAAGGGTTATTGGGTTCAGGTATGGCTGGATCCAGAAGTTTAAACAATGCCATCAAAAATCTGCCTTTTTTCATATCTTGATTCATTTCCAGGGCCACAATTGTGGTAATTTGACTCTAGCAGCAACAGGCCAGCATCCCACCAGTGTAGTTTTCCCATCAGGAAGAGAGCATGTTTTCCTCAAAGTCTGAGCAAGAATTTCAGAGTTGATGCTTATTGGACTAACTTAGGTCTTGTGCATTACCAGAATCAATTGTTATGGTCAGAGAAATACGATGTGCTAATTGGCCAGGCCTGAAGCCAAGTTAGGGGTGGTTGGGAAAGACAACCCCTATCTGGGAGGAGCTGTCACCAAAGAAGGGGAAATGTATGTAAGCTTAACAATAAATGTCTACCACAAAGATGAAAGATGTCCACCAGCACAACCATTTCCTGGCTTTGACTGTGTAACTTTTAGCAAGGAGTTTAACCTCTTTGAGCTTTGGTTTCCTCATCTATTAAAATAAGTAGAGCAATAATATCTACTTCTATTAGGATTAACGAGGTAATACATGTGAAGGATTTAGCTGACTGAAGGATATAGCTCACAGCAAATGGTAGTAATTTTAATTGCTCCTAAGATATTTATTGCCAATGCCTATGTACCCAGGCATTGTTAGTTAGTTACTTTATAAGCATGTGTCTTTTTTCCCCCAGGAAACAGTGAATATTTGTGCATATAGACCACCTGGAGATCTTGTTAAAATCCAGGTTCTGATTCCTCAGGTCTGGAGTGGGGCTTGAGATTTTCCAATTCAAACTAGCTCTCATGTGATGGGTTCACAGACCACGCTTGAATAGAGATGATATAGGATCGTGAGTATAGCATAGTTATTCCCCCAAACTGGTCCACAGATGTCTTGTATGAGAATCACCTGGAATTTTTTTTGGAACAGAATTTATTGGTGGCTCTCATAACAGAAAAGTATGAGAGACAGAGATAGCTTCAAACATAACTTGATCACTAAACCTTCTCTCCCACCTGCCCTCTCAGCAACCTTCACTCCTCACATCCACAACATTGTTGCAGAAGTTCCAACCTTTTCATTGTCTCTGTTTCAAATCCTCTGGGGAAGAGTGCTTGCTTCAATCCCAGAAGTCTTTTTGCAAAATTCTCTTGGTATCTCATTAGCTCCAAAAGGGTCCCATACCAATCTCCAAATCAATTTCTATAAAAAGGCAATGCAGGCTGTGACTGGTCAGGTCTGAGTTATATGTCCCCTCCTGAAACCAGAGAGTGGAGTCTGCTTTATTGAAGCATCAAAGATTGAGAGTGTGTACATGCATGTGTGTGTGAGACAGAGAGGGAGAGGGAGAGGGAGAGGGAGAGGAAGGTTGAAGCTCACCAAAACCCCAATCCTAGTCTCAGACTTTTAGACACAATTGTCCACACCACATATCTGCAAAGATGACTAACAGGCATCTCAGATATAGCATGGTCAAAATGACGCTGTGATCTCCACTCCCCAAATCTACTCCTCCCACGGTCTTCCCATCTTAGTCAATGGCAACACAATTCTAGTGGCCCAAACCAGGAAACCTGAAATCACCCTTGCCTTCCCCCTCTCTCTTATACCCAACATCCAATCCATCAGCAAAATCCTATCTACTCTACCTTTAAAATAAATCCAACTGTCAGCTGACCCAGGCCTCTGCCATCACTCCCTTGGACCATTGCAGTAGACTGTCGTCTCCTAGCTTGCACTCTTGCTGCCTTACCTCTGTTCTCCTCAGAGCAGCCACGTTGCTCCCTCTAAACTGATCCGATCATGTCTCTCCTCTACTCAAAACTTCCTAATGAGGGAAATGGATGTGGCTCAAGCAATTGGGCCCCCGTCTACCACATAAGAGGTCCAGGGTTCGATTCCTGGGACCTTCTGGTGAAAGGTAAGCTGGCCTGCGTGGTGAGCTGGCCCACGCAGGAATGCTGGCCCATGCGGGAGAGCTGGCCCGTGCAGGAGTGCTGGTGCAGCAAGATGACACAACAGAAAGAGACACAGAGGAGAGACAATAAGAGATGCAGCAGACCAGGGAGCTGAGGTGGCGCAAGAGAGTGAGCACCTCTCTCCCACTCTGGAAGGTCCCAGGATTTGTTCCTGATGCCGCCTAAAGAGAAGACAAGCAGACAGCGAGTGCAAAACAACAAGGGGTGGGGTGGGGTGGGTGGGGTGTAAATAAATAAATAAATCTTAAAAAAACAAAACAAAAAACAACTTTCTAATGAGTTGGTTCCCTGTTAATATAGAATAAAATATAAACTATTTTCATGGCTCTTCATGATCTGTCTCACATCCCTCCCCACCCCACCACTTCTCTGACCTCATCTCTTACCATTTATCCTGGACCTTGGATAAAGTGTGCAGGCCTATTTCCTGGCTCTAGAGATTCTGATGATTCTGATTCATGTAGCTCTGGGCTGGATCCTGGGGCTCTGCAACTTTACAAGTCCCTTGTGTGATTTTGATGTACAGCCCAGTTTTGGCAAACAATTTTCCCTAACACCTGGCCAGGGATATGCCATGGAAGTAGTGCATATGTCTGCTGAATCAGCATCTCATCTTTCTCTCTGTGTTTGTGTGTGCTTTCCAGGGTGAAGAAGAATATGGTAGGGGAAAAGCGTTATTTATTATTTCCCATAGTGAAATTGGATTATATAAAGGATGTTACTTCTAAAATACGGAGGAGAAGATCATCTGAGAAGTATAATTAGCATCAGCTCACTTTGCAGGAGAGAGGAGAGTCCTGCCCATGTTGACTAATACATTCCTCTCTCAATGGGATGCCTGGGAAGCTATTTGGTGACTGCATTCTTCACTTTCTGCCTTAACGGTGACAGCCCATTGCAGCAGACATCGTGTTTCTGCCCAGCTTTTGTACAGATAACGAAGGTGGCTTCACCATGTCCTTCCTACAAACTGTACCCACTGGAGAGCCTGCCCCACTGACGCTTGTCCTTTTAATTTAGCCCTTCACACTCCCAAAGCCACCTTGCCTGCTGACCCTTTCTGCCCATTGCCGTCCTTGAACCTGCTTGTCTTCTGAGCTGTGAGCACTACCTTCTTCTTTCCCTCCCCTCTATCTTTTGGGCTGTGCCTCCCTGGTCCTCCTGAGCTGGCCTTGGGCCCCACCCTCCATCACCTCTTTGAGCTATCCTGTGACAAGCACTGAGCTTTTTTATTAGGATGCCGGCTTAATTTCCAAGTGTAAGAAAATCTGACATGGGACATCAAAGGTCCTGTTCCACAATCTTCTGATTTGAGCCTCAACCGAGAGTACTGGGAAGTGCCTTTGGTTGCAAGGAACAGAAATTGGCTATTTTAAGCAGAAAATGAATTTCTGTGTATGCTTTCAGGTGGGCAAGGCAAGGGCTGGAGAACTAGGCTGAAGAATAGACAGGAAGCAGAACCACTCTGAGGTGGAGGGACTAAGTACCAGGGGCTGACACAGAGCCACTTTGAGAGACCAGCTCTGGATGCATCAACGATAGTAATGTTCATTCATGTGTCTCTAGGCTCAAGGCTGAACGTCCCTGGAGAGACGAGTACATTATAAGCTCGCCCCGTACCTGGGAGGACTGGACGTCTTGATGCACCACCACACCAAGGCTGTAGACAAAAGGCTGAGTCAGTTCTTCAGCATAAAGTGTTTAGAAGCACGTCCCAGCTGTGCTCTAACCTTGGGAATTTAATTATATATATTTTTTCTGGACCTCAGTTTTTTTTCATCTGAAAAGTGGGGATAATGATGCCTACTTCATAGGGCTTAATTGAGTAAATATATGTAAATCCTTAAATTTACATATATGTAAATTCTTAAATGGTGCCTACATAGTAGGCACTCAATAAATGTTCGTTATTATTAGTAAGACCAAAAGGAGGGGGTGTGCATGTGATTGGCTGAAAAAACGCAAGTGTTCTCTCTAGGGGGTCTTTGCCTTCCCTTGCAAAACCCTGGCTCAGATTTCCACCTGGCTTGTTTCCATGTCCTCCCAGCAGTGAATGGTCAAGGAGGAAGAAGCCTCAGGACCTTCCTTGCCTATAGCTCCCATGAACAAAGAGGGACAGGGCAGTACAAAATAATGACCAAGAGCATGGGTTTTAGAGGCAACCCGGTCTTGTTCAAATCCCAACTCTGCTATAAACAGTTGCATGACCTGGGTAAATTTTAGAGAATTTCTGAGCTCTATACGAAGGAAGATGATAAAACTGACTCCTTAGGGTTATTAGGAAGAGCCATTAGTTATGTAAAAGTCAGGTAATGAGCACCTACTATGAGCCAGATGCCGTTCCAGGTGCTTGGATTAGCGCAGGAACCAAACACACCGAATGCCTGCCCTAGAGCTAATAGGCATCCCTTAAACCAACGGTCATATATTTTGCATAGTTACAAAGGCTTATACTTTCTATGGAGGAAATGCATAACTAGGAAGCTGTGAAGATGTTCTATAGGTGAACCTAAACTCCTCTGATTTTGAGCTGAAATTTGAAGGATGTCTGGAAATTTCAAGGCCGGGGTTGGGGGGTGGAGAGCATTCCCAGGCAGAAGCATGTGCAAAACCCTTAAGGTGGGACTTACCATGCATTTGAGGAAGCACTGGAAGGACTGAGGAAGGGCCTGGAATGGGGAGGGAAGGGGGCCAAAATGGGGCTGGAAAGTTGCAGGGGCAGATGATGTGAGGCTTCATAGGCCATGGTGGCCATTTAGATATTTATTCTGAAAGCAATGGGTACCCACTGAAATATTTAAAGCTGAGGAGTGCCATGATGGTCCTTATGTTTATAAAACATCAGGCTGACTGCTGGAAGCAGAGAGACCTGGCAGGAGACAGGAGTGGAAGCAGGCAGACCTGCAACGAGCCTGTGGCAGTCACCCAGGCCCAGGGATAAAGGCAGCTGGGACTCAGGCAGTGACAGTGAGTTTGGAGAGTGCTAGATGGATCTGAGAGGTATTTAGGAGTTACAACTTTAGGATTTCGTGATGGGTTTGGATATGGAGGTCAAAGAGAGAGGGTATCAAGGGTGATTTCCTTGATATCTCCTAGATTTCTGGCTTATGCCATAGGATGATGGCATTACCATTCCAGGAGAGGAGGGCTAGATCCGAAAGGAGGGGGAGATTGTGAAGTCAGTTTAGGACATGGTGTATTGGAGTTTCCTTTGAGATATGTATGTGTCTGGCAAATACTTAGAAATAAGAGTTTGGAGGCCAGAGGTCAGGTCTGAGAAGGAGAAATAAATCTGGACCTTGCTATCAAGGTTAGTAAAAAGGCCTAAGCAGAGATGAGCTGGCCAAGGGAGACAGAAACAACACTGGGAAAGCTCTTAGCAAGTGCCCTCACATTACAAAAACTTAAATGATTGCTCTCTCTCTCTCTCTCTCTCTCTCTCTCTCTCTCTCTCTCTCTCTCTCTCTCTGTGTCTTTAGCCAAAGCCATCCTCTTGCAGCTACTGCTATGATTGGCTTCTGGTTAGGCGAGCCGAGATTGGGACATGATTATTTGATTAGCTCTTGTTGTTACCTAATAAAGGTAAGATCCCACAGGAGCTACATTTTGTTGGGGGTGGGGGGAGGAGAGGGAGAAGACCGGGGCACAGAGGGTGGACTTATTAAGCTCCTCTCGCCTACACCCCAACACAAAAACAATTCAGGACTGACACTTTGATTGAACTTAATTCCTTTCTTTCTAATGCCTTCCCTGGAAGAATTACGAGCCCAGCTTCCCCTGACAGCGCCAGGGGGAGGACGGTATTGGCGATGGCATAAAAGCTGAGGAGAGAGGGAAGAGCAAAAGACTGGAGTGTTTATCCTGAGCAGGTCCTGGAGCACCAGCCACCTTCTGAGCGAGACAGAGAGAAACCAAGGGCTTTAAAAATAGAACTGCTTAACTGCTTCAGGTGTGGTAAACAACCCACACTAAAGCTGACTTTCCTGGCTCTAAGCAACTAACTGATCCTCGTTGAAGCAAAGAGGGCCCCTGAGCCCCAGAGAGGAGGGAGAGGGAGGCTGGGCAATTGGAGAGGGGACTGAATCTGACTTTGGTTCTGGAGCTTTGTCCTGGAATGGAGTGCCAGTTCTCAGGAATGGGTGCAGTTCTCCAGGGATGGCAAGAGGCAATGGGACAAGGCTGTTTCAGGAACAGACCAGTACATCTTCATGCAACCCACGGGTTGTTAGCTCCAAAACATTTCACAGAAATGCACTCCCTTTTTTAAAAAAGATAATGGCAGGACTGCAAAGCTAAGGATGACAGGGTTGGTGCTCTGGGAGGCTTATGGACTGGTGGGGATAGACTTGGGGAAATGTGGTCAGTGCCATGGTAGAAGGAGGTGCCAAGTCCCATGAGATTGTGAAGGAAGCAGAGGGCTCAGGAAGGTGACTTTTTAAAAAATACACTTTATTTTTTTAAAAACAGTTCTAGGTTTGTGGAAAAACTGTGAAGATAGTACAGGGTTGCCAAATAACCCCTCACCCAGTTCCCCCCATTATTAACATCTTATATCAGTTGGTACATTTGTTACAACTAATGAACCAAAATTAATACAATATTTTTAACTAAAGTCCACACTTTGATCAGATTTTCTTACTTTTAACCTAATATCTGTTTGTGTTCCAGGATCCCATCCAGGATACCACATTATATTTAGTTGTCATGTCTCCATAGGTTCCTCTTAGCTGTAACAGTTTCTCAGGCTTTCCTTGTTTTTGATGACCTTGACAGTTCTGAAGATTACTGGTCAAGTATTCTGTAGGATATCCCTCTATTGGGATTTGTCTGATATTTTTCTCGTAATTAGATTGAGGTTTGGGTTTTAGGGAGGAGGACCCCAGAGATAAAATGCTATTCTCATCGCATCATATTAAGTGTGTATACTATCTAACGTGATTAATGACTGATGATGTTGACCTTCATCACCTGGCTGAGGTACTGTTTGTCAGGTTTCTTGATAGTAAAGTTAATCTTTTATTCCCCTTTCATTACTGTTTTCTTTGGAAGGAAGACACTATGCATAGCACACACTTAAAGAGTAGGAATTTATGCTCTTCCACTTTGAGAGCAGAATATCTACATAACTATTTGGAATTATTTTGCAAGGGAGATTAGTCTCTTCTTCCCTATTACTTATTTATTCAATCATTTAAAGGCATACCTTGGATATATTGTGGGTTCAGTTCTAGATGACTGCAATAAAGCTAATCATACAAATTTTTTGGAATCTCAGAGCATATAAAAGTTATGTTTACACTGTATTGCAGTTTATTTAGTGTGCAATAACATTATGTCTTAAAAAACAATGTACATACCTTAATTAAATTGTGACACAGAGACAAGAAGTGAGCACATGCTGTTGGAAAAACAGCGCCAGTAGCCTTGCTCAATGCAGGGTTGCCACAAACCTTCAATTTGTTAAAAAAAAAAAAA
>JAQZBX010028093.1:0-27983 GCA_029593785.1 Cabassous unicinctus
AAAATGTGTTTGAAGTTATGAGAATTAAATCAACTCAAAGATTTCCCCCTCTTCATCTGACTCACTTTCCTTGAGTCACATCTACTTTAATGAATTTTCCTACTCATCTCAATATTCATTTCCTTATTTCAAGATGATATATCATCCATCTTTTAACTGCAGGGTCTATTGAAGATGTTGCATGGAATACCTTTTTCCAATCTTTCATTTTAACTTTATTCTTTCTTGGGACACAGTGAACCCCTCTTTTTATACTTGTCAAAATGTTTATTATGAATATTTCTAACTGTGCACACCAGTAAGGGAATTGTAACATGTTCCCCATAATTTCAATAGTTGTCAATATTCTACCCTTATGGTTTCAGTTATACTTTCATTTTTTGTTGTTGTTGTTTAGCTTTTGCTGTATTATGTTAAAGCAAATCAAGACATTTTATGAATACACATAAATAATTTCAGTATGTATTTCCAACAGATAAGGACTATTTTTTCAAAATAATCATACCATTTTCACAACTAAGAAAATTCTTAGTCTCATCCAACATCCAGACTGTGTTAAATTTTTCCTCTGTCTCAAAAAGTCTTTATACAATATTTTTGCACAAATCATGATCCAAACAGGTCCACAAGTTGCATTTGGTTGGCTCGTTTCCTAAATATTTTCTTCTGTAAAAAATTTTAATATTTTAGCTGCCTGGGATTTGAAGTCCCAGTTTGAATCAGCAAAAATAAAAGAGATGATTTTTTAAAATTCCTGGCTTTAATTCACTTCTGTACTAGAGCTGTAGTAAGGAGTGAATTAGGAGCCTTTTTTTATTTTCACAGTTTTAACTAAAGTCCATATTCTTCATATATTTCCTTAGTTTTTAGCTAATCTCCCTTTGCTCAATGCCCTTGCCTCTTTCCTATACACTTGTAGTGAGAGCTACACAATTGATGAGATTTTCTTGTTTGATGAAAGATTACTTCATTGGTAATTCTCTGTCCATGGTATTCCATCAGTATCATGATATCTCATTGCACCTCCTTTGGTGATACCAAGATTTGTCAGTGGGTCAAGGAGATATCATACTGTTCCATCCATTTTCATATGCCCTATCAACCTTCCCTGTAATAGTTTTAGCAGCTCTTGATCTTCATTACCTGTACCCATTACATAATTAGTTAGCTCCCAAGTCCTTTTGACCTGACCACAGTTGTTCTGGAGGACTTGCTGACAAAAGATGTGTAATGTTAATTTTGCACATTTCCTGCCATTTGACATGGAACCAATCATTTCCCCAAGGATTCCTGGTTCCTTTTAAGAGGAAATAGTATTTAGAGATGACAATCTGGGCACAAAAGTTGATCATTGTTAATGGATTGTCCTTTTATCTCAGCTTTTTCAGTGGATATAGCTAAGAAGTATTTTTTTAGAAAAAGAAAAGTCATAAGTTCACTTTGATATTTCTAATTAAAATGAAAAATTACAGGGTACTTTGAATTCATATTTACCTCTCTGTTGGTTTGGAGCTATATATCCCACAAAAACATGTACTTAAAGTTTATCCATTTTTGAGTGAACCCACTGTAAATAAGACCTTTTGATGAAGTTACTTCAGTTAAGGCATGGCCCAGCTGAATCATGATGGATCTTAATTCTACTACTGAAGGCCTTACAGGGAAGGCCATAGAGATAACGTCTCAGGAACAGAGCCAGAAGATGTAAGTCAGTGGAATTCAGAGAAATCAAGAAAGGCTGCTATGAGCATTGCCATGAGCTAGAAAAACCAAGGACAAAGGATCTCTGGCAGGCAGCACCAGAATACCAGTCTTTTGAGGGAAAGCATTGTCTTGATAACACTTGATTTTGGACTTCTTCTAGCCTCAAAATGATGAGCCAATAAGTTCCTGTTGTTCAAGCCAAAAATAAATAGTTCATGTTATGGAGTTTAAGATGAGATAATATTTGGTGAATGGTGGACAAATAAGTTAGTGGATGGGTAAGTATACACTGGAGTCTGGACCTGAAAAATACAAATATATTCAAGTACTGAAAGCCTTTCTCTAGGAAAAGCATTTCTAAATCATTGACTAAAAATGACCACACATCTTTTTGTTAGCTTGTTTAAGCTTTTTATACGTATTATCTTTTTTAATTTTTGTAACTCTGTGAACTTAGTATCATTTTTCCTTCATTAAATGTGAGGAAAGAAAGACTTACAGAAAGTAGGCATCTAGTTCAATGTTACAGAGGTAGCGAAGAGGCAGAGGCAAGGTTTAAACAGAGCCTATCTAAAGTGAGGATACCCCATTATTTATGACATTTTATTCACCACAGTGGAACATGACAGTACTAATTAAACTTCAAAGGATTCAGGAGAGGTTGTGAATTAAACTCCTACTTCTGGACAGATACTTCCAAAACAAGGAATGTTCAGTCTCTGGTGAATGCAGCCCCAAAACAAATCAAACAAAAGAGTAAAGACCCTTATTGGACAAACCACCATCATTTTGTAATTCAGTTTTCATATGTTAACATATCTGCTCCACCTCTGGGCATTTTAATTTATTTGTCAAATTCCCTATTGGGACATTAGGTTTCCTGGATACTTTATTTGCATTTCCTTTAATTGTTTGTGAATCTGAGCATATTTTTACATTGGCATCATTGGAAGCAGATTATTCTGCCTACCATATTCTATGCCTCATATTTGGCCACAGAGATGTAAACTACAATCTGTTATATGAGTTATTAGGAAAACAGGTATGTTCTTATTTTAAAAACAGAAAAAAGACAGAAATACAAATATAATGATAGGCAAATAAGCCATAGAAATAAGAATATACATTGTATGATTCCATTTATATAAATTACAGAAACACAAATAAAAATTCTGGTGCTAATATTCTGAATCTTGGTTAGCCTAAAGGTGGAAGGGATGGCAGTAATTGGGCACAGAGATTCTCACTGGCTGTCCATGTTCTATATATATATATATTTTTTTTTTTTTTGGTGGGTTCCGGGTACATGGGCTAAGTTCATTTTTCTTTTCTTTTTTTGAAAATTCATTGAGCTTATGGCACTTTCCCATATAGATGTTGTAGTAGTGAGCCAAAAGGGTGCTGATGCAAAGTACCAGAAATCTGTTGGCTTTTATAAAGGGTATTTATTTGGGGTAAAAGCCCATAGTTACCAGGCTATAAAACATAAGTTACTTCCCTCAGCAAAGTCTGTTGCCACATGTTGTAGCAAGATGGTTGCCTACATCTGTAAGAGTTCAGCCTTCCTGGGTTCCACTCTCCCTGGGGCTTATTTCTTTCCAGGCTCACCTCCTCAGGTCTCTCCACAATGCCAGCTGTAGATTATCAGGCAAATGACTCATCCCTCTTCCTGAGACCTCTGCTGTGTCCAATTGAACCTTCTCTCATTCCTCAGGAATCTGCTTCTCTTTGTGTTTAGTTCCCAGACTCCAGGTATCAAAGCTTTCAACTCTGTCCTGTGAGTCCTTATCCACCAAGGGGCAGGGACTCAATGCCCTACTGACATGGCCCAATCAAAGCCCTAATCATAATTTAATCATGTAAAAGTGAAAGCTCAGACAGACAAGTTTAAAAACATACTCTAATATCTAGTTTTGGAACTCAAAAACAATATCAAACTGCTACAGATGTTATGCTTCACAAATGGGAATTTTGAAAAAGACCATGAGGATCCACATGTGACCATGAGGATGAAAAACATATTGAGTAAGCTAAAAGAAGATGGAATTCTTAACAATGTCATTTAGCTACCATAACAGCCCTGGACTCCCTAATCCTAGACCTGTGAGTTGTGGATTTATAAATCCCCAAAATTTTTAGCATCTCATTTTTTCACCTCTTTGTTATTTTCAGTTGATTGTCAACCCCAGCTAGATAAACTAGATACACAGTAATTGAAAATGTGTCAGTGTTTTTACAATTTCACATGTGGAGAGGAAGTTGATTATTTTGGGGGTAATAAGATAATAAGGGTTGAGGAAACACTAACCTACAGGTAGGGACAGAGGGAAGACTTTGTTGACAGGTAAATCCCAGAAGACAGAGCAAGGCATAAACAAGAGAAGCCCATTAATAAAATCTGACACCATTTAAATCTCCAGCTCTTGTTGGGGTTTCTGGATTCCCTACATTCTGTTCTCTGTTGGCTCCTGCTCTGGGCTTGGCTCATTCACAAATTCAATGCCTTGGATTCTTAGTTTTCCAGGCTGCTATGACAAAGAGCACACACTGGGTTGGTTTAAACAAGAAGAATTTATTGGCTTATGGGTTTATGGCCAAAAGTCCTCAATGAAGGCATGGGAAAGGTCATTTATCTTCCAGCTTCAGTAGTTTCACTTGTGGCAGATCTCTATCACATAGCAGTGTCATTAATTTCATCCTATCTGTTCCTTTGACTCCTGGATTTTTATAATGCCTGCAGTAATAAAAATAAAGGATTACAGTGAGTCTGTTTGGACTTGTTCATATATGATCTTAGAAGATTCTATTCACATATGAGTCCACATCTTAACTGATAATATATTTTCAAAAGGCCCTATTTTCAAGTGGACCTGCACCCAAAGGAACAAGTATTAAGTTTAAGAACATGTTTTTTGAAGGTTCACATAATTTGGTTTGCCACAGTCAACCCTCTGTAGCCCAAAAAGATATATTCTTCCTTCATGTGAAATTCATTCACCCCAAAAAGAAACTAAATTATAACAAATACATTCACCCTATCACTATATCCCAAAGGCCTCACAAAATAAGTTATGGGTGTAGTCTGTCTTGTTGGAATATTCCTTTCCATCTCTGGGCCTGTGAAATCTAGGAAACAGATTCTCTGTTTCCAAAATACAGCACAGATTTATTTTGCTTTAATAAAACACTTCAATTCCAGAAGAGAAAAATTGGAAGGAATACAGAGACCTGGTGTCTTGCTAAAGTCTGAAACTCACCAGGGTAATCTCCAATAAACTTCAAGTTGGGTGATCTGTGGATTGATGCTTTATCCTTTGGGTCTCCTGGAATCAAAACTTCACACTTTCAAGTGCTCTGGACCTTACAACCTATTGGTTCTGTTTCCTTGACAAGCTTGAGTCATACACCTTCCTTGCTTCATCAAATGCGACCTACACTTGTGGAATATTTTTCCTTATTTTGCCATCAAGAGCCAGCTTCCCCACTTTCTTCTATCACATACATGCATTTGGAGAAGACATAAACCATGATGTTCCAGAAACATTATTGGTGAGAGTTGCCAAATGGAAACAAAACAAACTCTTAACAAAAGTAAAGTGGGATACACAAATTTAAATATATGAACACAAAATATAACCATGAACCAATTACTATTGATAATTATAGTCATATCTAAAAATATGGATAGAATCAGGGAAATAAGCTTACACAGAATAATAATATAAATTATAATTTATTTACATATATTACACAAATAATCAAAATTAACCTGTAAGTTAGAGTTAGGAGAGTGGTTTTCCAAATATTGGGAATATGTCTAGAAAAAAACAGACATGTGGGAAAATTTAAGTTTGTGGTTTACAGGGATATTCATTTTGTGAAAATTCAGCAAGCTGAGTATTTATAATATACTCTTCCATGTGAGTAATATTTTTGTTAAATACATTTTTACTATGAAGTAATAGCAAGGAGATAACATGCCTGATGATTTAGTAAATATATAGATTTTTCACTTACATACCCTTTAATGTTTAGGACAAAATGTGTAGAAAGGGCAGACATTTTGCTTAAAGAAATGGAAAGAGTCACATATTTTGTGAAATAAAATATGTGAAATGTGCATCCAAGTCCTGCACCCCGATCTATATATTCCATTGCATATGAACACCTAGATTTCTTACTGCACTGAGTAGGTGATAATCATCAAATGCAATTATTTCAGTGGTCACCAGAGGTTTTGAGATTAGGGGAGGAAAGAACAGGTGTAATATGGGGCATTTTGGGGACATTGGAATTGTTTTGTATGACATTGTAATTATGGATACAGATCATTTTACATTTTGTCAAAACCTATAAAATTGTATGGTGATAGTGTAAACTATACTGCAAATTATAGGCCTTGATTAGTAGCAATGCTTCAATATTTGTTCATAAATTGTAACAAAAGTACTACACTAATGAAAGATGTTATTAATAGGGGAAAATGTGAGGGGGGATGGGCTGTATGGTAATCCCCTATATTTTTCTTTTTAAATGAATTATCATATCACATATAATTTTTTGGGAAATTTTTAAAAATTATTTCCAACTTTTAGGCTACTAGAAAGCACTCCTATACCTTTTAATCAAATTCCCCATTTGTTATTATTTTACCTACTTTCCTTTGTCATTTTTTCTTTTGAGGGGGCATTGGGCTTTGGAATGGATACCAGATTCCCCCACCACACCCAGGAGGCAAATAGTGACATGTTAATCCTCTGTATTTTCTATGTAACTTTTCTGTATTCTAAAAATTCTTTAAAAATTAAGATTAAAAACATATTTTTCCTATGGTAGTGCAAAGTATTATTTAAAATTTTTTCATCATATTTAAGGCTTTTTCTGAATTTAGGGCAGGTTCCTCTTCCATGAAAAGATCAAAGCCTCTATGTCTGAAGCTTTGAGCCCTGTAATGACGGGTACCTCTATGTCCCAGAAGAGATGACATTTGATGACTTCCCTCTTGAAGAATCTTTTCACAACTGTCATCATTTCTTTATTCTTCAGACTATAGATGAAGGGGTTCAGCATGAGTGTGACCACAGTACACATCACCAAGTCTGTTGCAGTTGAGTGTGCATTTGGTGATGCAATGGAACTAAGATATGCTCCTAGGAGGGTAGCATAGAATAAGGAAACCACTGAGAGTTGAGAGGCACAGGTGGAAAATGCTTTATGCATCCCCTGAACTGAGGATATTATACATACAGAGGGAAAAGTCTTGGAATAAGTGTAAATGATAGCATTAAAGGGACCAAAAACCAACACCCCAACTGCAAAATGCATCACTATTTCATTGAGGAAGTTATCAGACAGGAAGGCTGGCTCTTCTGGTCAAGGTCACAGAAAAAGTTGGGGAGTTCCAATGTTTAGGAAAAGACAGCCACAAAACCACTACACTTTGTAAAAAGGAATGCAGGGCATTTATGGTCCAGGACCCTGAACCAGCAACCTATAAAGCTGGGGTTTCAATATGGCCCTAAGGTTCAAGGGGGGACAGATGGCCATGAAGTGATCATAGGCCATCACAGCCAGGAGGAAATCAAACCCTGCAATAAGCACAAAAAAGCACATCTGGGTGAGACAGCCTGCATAGGTTATAACTCTTAACTGTGCCTGTATGTTCTCCAGCATCTTTGGCATTGTGGTGGTGGTTAGAGATGTCTATAAAGGACAGTTTAGACAGGAAGAATTACATGGGTGTGTGGAGGTGGGTGTCAGTGATGGTGTCCAGAATTATGAGCACATTGCCAAAGACAGTGTCCACGTACATGGACAGAAAGAGGCCCAAGAGGAAGGACTCCAATTCTAGTTCTTCTGAAATTCCCCATAGGAGAATTTCTGAAATTCCTGTATGATTTCTTGGTCCCATGTGCTTGATGTGACTAACCAGAAAGAGAAAAATAACATGACTAATTTTCAAACAAACATCCATTACTAACCTATCTATAATTTGTTTGTTGGAATCAGGAAATTAATGTATGGATTTGTTTATCAAATCTAGACAAAGAGAGCTAACATTGCTTAGCAATTGCTCCCTTATGTTCAAAATTTTATGCAATCTGTCATGCATTGTAAGATTTTTATGGAAGTTCCTTCATTCATCTGTGGAATGAATATTCAGTCCATCTATGCTGCAGCCACTGACTAGACATTGGTTTTACGGTGCTGGAAACAAAAGTTAACTGCAATGTGATGACGGAGGAAGAAATTAAGCAAGTAAAATCATACCCATATAACATGTCTCATGGTGAAAACTGCTAAAATGAAATGAAAGCAGGTAAAATTGAGAGCTTCAGAAGGGGTACTCAATGTTCAGGCAAGGCCAGCAGACAGGGAACCATGTGAAGAAACCTCAACACAGAAGGCAAAAGCCACAGGATATCAGAAATTTATGACCAGCTAAGAGAGTGTCCAGGACAAAGGCCTTAAGAAAAGGGTTTTATTGGATGTTCAAGTACAATAAAGAAGGCAGAGTGGCAGGCAAGTAATACAAGGGAGGTGGATGAGAGATGGTGTCAAAGAAGTTTAAGAACAAGGGGAACCCCAATGATGAAACTTCAAAACATAGAGAGTCTCTTATTTGTGTTTTGTACTTCTTGCACTTTAAGTTGACTGCAAAGGTTTACTAGAGTAATTGAACTAGCAGGAGAAAGATGATAGAGAGAGAGAGAGAGAAAGAGAAAGAGAGAGAGAAAGAAAGATATAGTTGGACAGTATATACATGCATGTGCATATATATGTACATATTAAGAAATTTATACTAGATTTTGCCTCCTGAGAACATGGGGATTGGTGGGTCCAAATTCTGTATGGCAGATAAGTAAAAAACTCAATGAAGGTCAGTTGAATTCCCCCAAGAATCTGCTCATTGGAAATTCCAATGAATGTGATGATGGAATCCCCAGGAGTAGATGGATGCCTGAAGTAGAGATAGATAGGCTCTTTTGTGACTAATGAAATCCACAGCATCCCCTTTAAGGCTTCACTGGTTGGATGACAAGACTCTTGTCATTCCTGAAGGCAATATCCATTTTTGGTTGTAGATACAATCAGCTATAGATGGAATAAACTAATGATTTAAATCCATCTACGAAACACCTTTGCAGTAACAATCAAGCCAATGCTTGTTTGACTAAACAACTGGACACCATAACCCAGAGAATTTGATACCTAAATCAACCATCATAATCCACAGTTAATAAACTTATCACCCATACATATCTCCTTAAATGATACTTAATTTTTAAATAATGTCAATAGCATAGACATACTTTCAACTGATATAATTCAACTGACATGCATCCTACCAGAAATGCTCTAACACTGTCATCAGAAGAGGATGCAAGAACTTAGGTAATATGAAATATTATTCTTTATATCTTGAAACTTAAATACTATAGCATAAAATTTTTACTATTTATTTAATAGTTTATAGGAATATGGGAGAGAGAAAACAAAGATATTTGCTTTATGTGTATGTGAAAACATAGCCATAACAAAGCAAGGAAGAAATTTCTCCCTATTTTGCAGCTGGTTATGTGGTCCTAGCTCATATTTAAAGCTATCTCCTTTTTCTACCCATTCTTTATTCACTGTACCCTCCATAAGCACCTCAGCTGGTCATGGCTATTTGCCTTTGTTTAGTGATCCAATTCTTCAATTCTTACAGAGCTGAGCTATTAGTAGTCTGTCTGGGATGAGCTGTTGCAGTTCTCCAATGACTTTAACCACAGAACATGGTAGCATTAAGAGGGACCCTATAATCAGGGTCAGTCTCTACAGGCAGTACATAACTCCCTTCTTTGCCTGTTGATTCATAGGCATGAGCAGCCCAAAGTAGTCCATTGGCTATCTTATCCTCCAGTTCAGTGGAAACATTGTTGGGTCTCCTCGTGGGAGCTCTCTTCCTTTTGGAAAGAAGGCCTCTAGACCAGCATAGCTTAAGGTCAAAGATACAGGAAATAAATGTTTTCTGATGAATTAATAAGAGTAATATAGTGAATGGTGATATGCACATTTCTATACCTTATTTCCTGGATCCTGGAATCCTGCCTATGGGAGAAACAGTACCATAGGGTGACTGCTGATTTAGAGCCTCCTGGAGAACATTGTCCAGCACTACAAGGTATTGCCACACTGCTAACAGAATAATTGAGTCTTCCAAAGACTATTCCAATATCTTATCAATCCAGCTGATTCAGGATGATGAGGAACATGTTAAGACCAATGAATTCCATGAACATATGCCCATTCCAACATTTCATTTGCTATAAAGTTAGAAGTCCAAAATCAATGTGTCAGCAAGGCAACACTTTGTTCTTGAAGACCGGATTTCCAGGGCTGGCTGCAAAGTTCTATATGAGTCTTTGGCTTTTTCCTCAAATGTCCATATTCATAATGACATTATATCCTTTCTATCTGGGTTCCATTGTCCTCCAGGTTGTTCTTGCACTGTTCCTATGTGGCCTTCTCTATATGCACTCTAGTAATAAGATTAAGACCCATCCTGATTCAATTGGCTGCATATTACATAAAAATAATATCTTCCAATGGTCTTATTTACTATGGATTCACACCCACAGGAATTGATTAAGATTAAAAATATGTTTTTATGGGGTACATAATTCAACCTGCCACACTAGGTAACAGGGATTCTTTAATTTCCTCAAGAAGTGATACCATATATGGAACAGCAACTGCAATTCAATTTAGGACCTGATTAAGTTTATGATTATCCACTGTCATCCTCCAAGTTCCATCTGTTTTCTGTACAAGTCAAGTAAGAGAGTTGAAGGGGTGGTGGTGGGAATCACCACTCCT
The DNA here is from genome assembly GCA_029593785.1 of Cabassous unicinctus. Lineage (NCBI taxonomy): Eukaryota > Metazoa > Chordata > Mammalia > Cingulata > Chlamyphoridae > Cabassous > Cabassous unicinctus. Next base: position 10,567 of record JAQZBX010028093.1, read on the forward strand.
GCATCCTTCAAGTTCTTGATGGTGGCACTGACCCCTGCAATCCCTCCAGGAACACAGTATTGTTTTGTTTCAGTATTTTGCTGATTAGAGGCAGTTCTACTGGTTTCCCCTTGGACTTTCCTACCAAAATAGCCCTGATTCCACAGGTAAGTGAGCCAGTGAGAAGATTCCACATGTTGCTGAGTACATCTATTTCAATTATACATTCTGGAACTAAGGAAATAACCACAGAATGGGATTGGTAACCCACTCCAGTTACTGTAGAGATGGCCCTGAGCTAAAACTCCATTGATCACCTGACCTCCATTAGCCCTGACATTTACTAGGGGTTCACAATGATATTTTGAATCTTCTAGAATTCACATCAGTTCAGAGACAGAGTCCAATAATCACCAAACATATGAACATTTCTGTATCCCCAACATACAATCACCTAGGTAAAAGGCTATTTGTGTATTTTGGGATTGCTAAAAGATTAAAAGTATAAAATTTTTGGCAGTATAGCAGGTTTGATCTCTATGTCTCCAGGATTTCATTTTTTTCAAGAATTTCTGAACCTGAAAGCTGTCTCAACTCTGGGAATAGATTGAGGGACCATGATTTTGTTGTCAGTGTGTTTGATTCATGTTAGGCTTTTGTTAATATTTCAAAGAACCCTTCTCCTTATATGAATCATGTCAGAATCTAGTAGACTACCCATCCATTTCATTTATAGGTACCCCAAGTTCAATTAGCCAATGCCACATATCTGTGATTCAGACCCATTCTGATTATAGCTTTTACATTGTTGTCCATCTGGGTAGCCACACCTACTTTAATTTTGGCAATGAAGTGCTCTCACTTGGCTTCTGCCACTCAAAATACAATTTCCCATATATTTTATCCAAATTCTTTGATACCAATTCTCACATAAATTTCTGATATACAAAAGAATGTGACCACAGAAGTATTCAGGGTTACGGGTCATGGAGATGCTCTCATAATTTATTCTTCACAATTGTGGTGAAATGTGTGTCCTCTGGATATCCTTGGGGGTGTGAGCAGGTCTAACATGATGATTCCACACAAACAGTCCAATATCTCTAAGTCTTTGGTTCCCTGTATCCACATTATACCGGGACAATTCTTGTATTTCAATGTCACTTAATGTAGGCCACTGGCCAATGCCTCAGCAAACCAAGTGAACAAACTGATACAGCCCTTCTCACCCATCTAGTTACATAGTTCAGTCCAGAATCCCTGCTTAGTGGGCCCATATCAATAAATTTAGCCTGATGCAAATTTTTGTTCCTTTGCCTATTATTCTACATCCTTCATATACATTCCAACACATATTCACCTGAATTCTGCCTGTTCATTTGAAAACTCCTGCTGTTCTTTCAGAGTGCAGCACACCTACCCTTAGGTCACACTTCATACCTCAATATTTGGGACCTTTTGTAACTTTATGGTAGTTATAATTGTGGAAGAAAAGAGGGGCAATGAGGGAAGGTCATAAGTGAAATTAGCTGTGTCTTGCAAGCCAACTATTCAGGACATTCCATTACAGTTACATCTGGGGAAACTCTTCAGCTGGTAATAGAAATTATGATTCATTAATTCAGACTGGGGGTCAGGTACCTGGTTCCTCAGAGGAGAACATTATGAATTTTTCTGGCAAAGAAACTGAGCAGAATCTCAGGTTTCAATATCCCCATCTTCATCACTATCGCACATATGGCCTCATTCCAATTTTCAGTTTCCCATTCTTCCCTGATGAATGCCCTCTCTTTAACAGCAGACACCCTGCAAAAAGGAAACTCAATTTGCATTGCAATTTGGCCCCTCACCCAATGAGACTATGCAGCTGATTTTCAGAAATCTCAAGCCTGCAGCTTCAAAAACTAAGAGTTCCCTTCAGAGCACACATAGCAACTTTCATGTCCTCAGGTCATGTGTAAGAGGTAAAATTGAATCCCTGAGCACAATCTTTAACAAATTTATCTAATAACAACCGGGTTTTATCATTTTTAACTTCCCAAAATCTCAGTTAAAATAGGAAATACCCTGTTACTGTGAGACTGGCCTCCCATGAGCATTTCATTAGAAGTATCCAATGGTGATATTTTGTGAATCTCTATTGTGATTTCATGCAATGGACTATCAGTATATTCTTGATCATTGAAAATAGAGTCATTACTCCTGCTTAATCAAATAAGCTGAGATAAACATTTTAAAACCCCAGAACAAACTCAGAAATTTCATCCTTAAGATACTGTTTCTCAAATAGCAGTCCTGGTATCAAATCTCTATTAGTATTCCCCAGAAAAACAGAATAACATTATGCATGTGTGTGCATGTGTGTGTGTATTTATATACAATTTGGCTTGCACAACTATGGGGATTGGCAAACCCACATTCCACAGGGCAGACCACAAGTTAGATACTAGATTAAGGAGACCTCAGATTCCCCAGGAAAAGCTGTCTATCTGAAATAGAATTAGAAATTCTTTCTGACTGCTGAAATCCTCAGTGCTTCCTTGAAGACCCCCAAATGATTGGATGAGGATACTCTTCTACTTACTAAAGACAATCTCCTTTATTGACTTTACCAACCCTAGAAATGAAATGGAACCAGTCCTGTTTCCATGGATAGATTTGGGTCCATTCTCTGTATTAAAGAAGGCAGTTATTAGAATTTATGATATCTTGGCTCTGATGACTATGTAAACCACCAAATATGCATATGTCCATTCAAAGAGACACACACATAATTACACATGCAAAGAGACACCCACAGCTAAATGCAAAGACACACACATACGTACACACACATTAGCACACACAGAGATGGACACACATTGAAATAAAAAAATACACAGAAAGACACACAAAGCCATAAATGCTCAGAGACACGCAGAGACAAACACAGAGATAAACATGTACAAACACAAACAGACACACACAGGCATACACAGATATGCACACACATTCAAATACAAGCACACACAGAAAGAAAGAACATATACTCACAGACACACATGCATAGAGACATACACAATGACAGAGATGCACAGAAATATACATACACTCACAAGCATACACAGAGATGGACACACAGAGTCAAACACAAACACCCAGATAAAGACAGACACTCATGCGCACACATACACAAACACACACACAAACAGATACACACAGAAACACACACAAACACCACAAAATGATTTCCTGGTACCGTGTGGACTGCATGCTCTTCTCACCCCCAGAAGAGCTGAATAGGCTGCGATTGAGTACAGTTCAAACTGTCATCATATTATTTCCTCAAAATATTTAGAAATGATACCCAGAACTTCCAGTTCATGAGGTTCATTGCATATGAAAATTTGGGGCTTTATTTTGGTGTGGCAATTTTCTGCCCTGGACTTAAAGAAACATAAAAATCTGCTACAAAATTGGAAAGAGAGAAATGTAACATACCTGATTGAAAAGAAAATTTATAATCTCAAATCACCACTGTGATAAAGAAATTTCCTTGGTTCTGGTGGGATTCCAACCTTGATAATATACTGTGATACCCAGAAAAACTCATAAAAGAGCAAAACCATTTTATCCAAACTAAAAGTAGTGATATGTTCATGGTGTCAAGACACCATAGAGATTGAACAAACCAAGAGTAAAATGAGCAAAGTGAACAAACCAATTTTTCACAAAAAGAATTATAATAATTATCACAAATGTTGGAGAATTTTATGGGAAGGAGTAGATGATTATTAAAAGATTAAATCCAAAATTTTTGGAAACATACAAAATTGATTTTGAAGCTCAGATCTACTGTTACATTAGCTGCTGAAATTAGATAGGAACCAAACCATTTTAATTCTTAATACAGTCACCTATATAGAAGTGATTTTGGTATCCATCCTCATGAATTAGTAAAGATGAGAAATGAATATCTGTAAAATGTTTAGTATGGCTCCATCCTGTAAGTGAATGAACGGCTGTCACCAGTGATGAACTGAGGCTGATTTTTCTTCTAAATTTCCAATATCTAATTCTTTCCAAATAAGTCCCCAATCCAACATCATTATTTCAGTTCCTTAGGAAACTTCCCAACAATCACAGATTGTGCACCCATCTAGATTATAGACCAGAAAAAGATGACCAGCTGTCAAATGATAAAGAAAAATGCTTTGAGGTGATGGCAGAAGATGATGCAATAATAGAAATAGATCTAAACACAAAAGACAAAGAGTACAATAAAGGAAACAGGGTATGAAACTTAGAGGGTAATACATATAAAACATCAATCATTTTTAATGATTAATGAAATATGTATAAAACAATTATTATTAAGTCAAAGGAAGCAGAGCTTTCTAAGTTTGAAAGGCAATGGAAAAAAAATAAATGTGACACTTAAAGATTGATTTGAACACACAAAATTTATAAAATTTCACACAATGCCCTTAAATACCCCTACACATAAATGCAAGCAGCTAAGATATTAAAGAAAGAAAGAAAAGGAAACGGAAATCCTCTAGCTATGATTTGAAAGATTGCAATCAAAGCAACAATTGAAATACTCAAACCTCAGTATAAAGACCAATACTTGAATAAACAATTGCCTGCAATGGAAAAATCACATGGCTAAAAACTCATATTAACGTTACTAAACCAATAAAGAAATGATTTCCAAGTAAAGCTTTTAATATACTATCTGACAACTATTAATTTAAACTGACTTTTCCTGATGTAATAGTGACTGTGGGGGTGTTTGTCCCTGGAAGTGCTGAGCAAGGTAAAATATACCTCCATTGTACAGGACCTTTGCCTTAAATAGAGAAACATGCTCAAATAAAGCACTCAAGAAAAAGCCTTTACTTCTACACATTCCTCCACTGCTAATAACTCATTTTTCCCTATTCCCAATTAGTACAATTCTCCATGGATAGATATTCTGCTTTTCCTGGAACCACTTTATCCCACTCATTTCCCCTTCTAATTGTCCTTACAAACCAATCACTAATTGACAACAAGGACCCCTGCATAATGGACACCTCCTTTTCAAACATAATAAATACATACATTCATTAATTATACTATCAGGGATAACAAGCACAATGACCTCTCAACTCCAGACTAGAGGTCTGGACTGTCTCTCAGATGACCTCAGGGAAAAGCTCTTGACTTCCTTTCTCCATGACCCTTTTCCTGCAAATTTTCCTGAGCTTACAGACTCAATGGGATTTTGTCTCTGAGACGTTCTCCCTGTGGAATACAACGTACTTCCCTGGTGGTAGGTGAAGGAACTGAAGCTCTTTCACTATCAAGACTGCAGGAGGGAGACTGGCATGAGCCCTTCAGCCAGAGTTAGGGCTCCCAAGGAAACTAGCATGACCCATCCAGCCCAGGGTTACGGAGGATGAGATAAATCAGCAGAGGAGATATATGCAGTTTCATTAACACATTTTCTTATAATGAGCATCATTTCCCTCTGGTACACTGGTCTATCAGAAAGGAAATGTTTATGACTGATTCTCAGTTCCCAGTAGTCCAGGTTCTGATTTAGAGTAATCCCATTTCTATGATTTCTCCTCCATGAACTCCCCTGCATTTCAAAGAGGTAATCTCTTATCAAATACCCCATCCATTGACTTAAAGGTGTTCCAAAGTTTAGGAATGGGTTGCCCACCTGGTCTATGTCCCTTAGATCTCCAAAGCTCCAACATGGGGTGAGGATACAACCCTTGACATTACCTTGGGAAATGTAGTATTATCCTCTTCAGTAAAATGGGGAATTCTATCCATTAGACATAAAACCATGGAAACCGTAGATACTACACTCTTTTGCTTGGTGACTATTTGCCCAAACATTTAGGAATTTTGTCCTTGTGACATCAATTACTACCTTTCTTTTTGTCCCTTATTTTTAAAATGTTTATTAATTGTAAGAAATGTATTTGGACTTTCTTACACACCATGGCCTGAGCTTACTACCATGAATGGATAGTCTCATTTACTTTTCCTTCATATCCTTTTGTGGTGCTAAATTGATTTTGTTAATAGATTTTTAATATTTTTATAAATTTAAAACTAAACAAGAAATAAAAACCTTTATATATCTTAAAAATTCACATTGTATAGACATAAGTACAATTCAAAATTTATATTTTAACCACATTCAAGTATACAATTCACTGGTGTTGTTTATATGCACAACATTTGGCTACAATCAACATCATTTACCTAACCTGTTTCATCACCTGAAAGAGAGAGTTTGTACATATTAAGCAAAACCATTCCACAACTTGGTGAGTGGTAACATAATTTACTATCCACTTCTATTTTTTTCATATAAGCAAGAATATACTATATGTGTTTTTTCATGCCTGACTTATTCCTCTTAACATGGCAGATTCAATGTTTTCCCATATTGTACCATGCATCAAAAGCTGCTGAATAATATTCCATTTAGGATATAAATTGCCTGGGATAAAGAGATAATTCTTGGGACTGGCCATGTTCTGTTCTGATTTGGGTTCTCGTTCAATGGATTATATCCAGTTTTTGAAAATTCATTGAGCTTGTGATATGAAAATTTTTCTTGTATATGTTATAATAAAAAAATAGGAATTTTTAAAAGTCTGCACATGACTTTGTACTCCATCTTTGATTTCCATTCTTCCTGAATATGATATGGCTTTTGTGTCTATAAGTGCACCAGCAATTCAAAAATAAAAGTATATGGGTGAGGAAAAGAGGCAAGATGGTGTCAGCGTAAGTGGTCACTCACAATATCTCTCGCAAGGGACAGTTGATTGGGGACAGGATCCTGTCCAGGTGGGCTGTTCTGGGAGTCCATGGAGTGGGAGCTTTTGGGACATCAATATGGAAGGAGATGGACAGGGAGTTAGATTATTCAAGATAAAACTGGAAACAAGAAAACAACAAGGAAATAGAACAGGAAGAACAAAGTGTCAAAGAGAAAACTTACATACAGAACCACCAGCTAAATAAAACTGTAGAGCAAAAAGAGAAGCTAATCAACTGAATAAACCCATTAAGATAAAATGATGACCAGAGGCCAAAAAAAATTACAAATGCTACTGAGAAAGAGGAAGACATGGAACAGTCCAATAAACAAACTAAAACCTAGGAAGGGATGCAGAACAATGAAAAACTAATCAGAGCTGTCAAAAAAAATGTCATGGACTAACTTAATGAAGTGAAGGAAGAGATTAAGGAGATTAAGAAGACACTGGTAAAATATACTGAAGAAATTGTAAAAATACTTAAAAAGATAATGATATGATGTTGATGAATGGCACAATCCAAGAAATAAAAAAGATGCTGGAATCACATAACAGCAGATTTGAACAGGCAGTAGAAAGAATTAGTGATGTGGAAGACAGTGCATCTGAAATCAAACAGATAGTAGAACAGATAGATAAAAAGGTAGAAAAAATCCAGCAGGGACTTATAGATTTAAACAACACAAAATGCACAAGCATATGCATTATAGGCATCCCAGAGGGAGAAGAGAAGGGAAAAGAACAGAAGGATTGTTGAAGGAAATAATGGCTGAAAAATTCCCAACCCTATAGAGGGAGATCGATGTCCATGTTCAGGAAGCACAGCACACCCCAAAGAGTATAAATCTCAACAGGCCTACTGCAAGAAATATATTTCTCAATAGTCCAATGCTCAAGACAAAGGAAAAATACTCAAGGCAGCAAAAGAAAGGGGAACCATCACATACAAGGGAAGCTCAATAAGGTTAAGTGTTTATTTCTCATCTGAAACCATGGAAGCAAGAAGACAGTGGTATGACATAGTCAAAGTACTCAAAGAAAAAAACTTCCAGCCATGAATTCTCTGTCCAGCAAAGATGGCATTCAAATAGGATAGAGAGTTCAAAGTATTCACAGATAAACATAAATTAAGAAAGTATGCCAATAAGAAACCTGCATTTCAAGAAATAATAAAGGAAGTTCTACAGGGTGAAGGGATAAAAACAGGAGACAGAGAGTTGAATGAGACTGTAAGAAGAACTAAAACAACAAAAAGAGAAATAAAAACAACATATAACAAACATAAACCCAAAGAAAAAATGGCTGATGTAAGAAACTCCTTGAGAGTAATAACACTGAATGTTAGTAGATTAAATTCACCGGTCCAGAGACACAGATTGGGAGAAGGATAAGGAAATATGACCCAGCTATATTTTGAATACAAGAAACCCACCTTAGACACAGGGATTCAGGGAGGCTGAAAGTGAATGGTTTGAAAATAATTTTACAAGCAAACAATAATAAAAAAAATCATGGAAGTAGTTATGTTAATATTGGACAAAATAGACTTTAAATTCAATATTATTGTAAGAGACAAAGATTCACATTATATATTAGTAAAAAAAGGTAATCTTTCAAGAAGAAAGGAAAATCATAAACATTTACACACCTAATCAGGGTGCCTCAAAATACATCAGGCAAAGAGTTGAAAAATGAAGTAAATACAAAAATGCTTCTACAATTGTAGTGGGGGAATTTAATACCTCATTATCACCATTAGACAGAACATCTAGACAGAGAATCAATAAAGAAACAAAGACTGTGAATAATACATTATAGGAGCTGGGCCTAATAGACATATACAGAATGCTACTCTCAAATACAGTGAGATATACATTCTTCTCGAGGGCACATGGAACATAGTCCAAAATAGACCACATGCTAGGCCACAGAACAATACTGAATGAATTCAGAAAGACTGAGATTATACAAAGTAATTTCTCTGACCACAATGGAATGAAATTTCAAATCACTAAGGACCAGAGAACCAGATCAGGCACAAAGATATGGAAGTTAAACAACACACTCTTAGACAAGTAATGGGTCATGGAGGAAATCTCAAAAGAAAACAGTAACTACCTTGAAATGAATGAAAATAACAACACAACATATCAAAACCTATGGGATGCAACAAAAGCTGTATTAAGAAGAAAATTCATTGCCATAGGTGCATATATTAAAAAAAAAGAAAGAGCTATAACTGAAGACCTCACTGCACACCTGAAGGAATTGGAAAAACAGCAACAAACTAACCACAAAGGAAGTAGAAAGGAGGAAATAACAAAAATTAAAGCAGAACTAAATGAAATACAAAATAAGAAAGCACTAGAAAAAACAAACAAAACAAAAAGTTGGTTCCTCGAGAAGATCTATAAAATTGATAAACCGTTAGCCAGACTAACAAAGAAAAAGAGAGAGCAGGTGCAAATACACAAAATAAGGAAGGAGGAAGAGAATATAACTACTGAACCCACAGAAATAAAGAGTATCATAAGAGGATACTTTGAAATAATATATGCAAAGAAGAATGATTATTTAGAAGAAATGGACCAATTCCTACATTGGTCCAAGTAGCCTACATTGATGAAAGAAGAAATTGATGAACTCAACACTCCAATTACAAGTAAAGAGATAGACACAGTCATCAAAATCCTCCCAACTCAGAAGAGACCAGGACCAGATGGCTTCACAGGTGAATTCTACATAACATTCCAGGAAGAATTAACACCAATCCTGCTTAAGACCTTCCAAAAAGTAGAAGTAGAAGGAACATTGCCTAACTCATTCTATGATGATAACATTACCATAATACCAAAACCAGCAAAGATAACACAAGAATGGAAAGTTACAGACCAATCTTTTTAATGAACCTAGATGCTAAAATCCTCAACAAAATACTTGCTAATTGCATTAAACAACATATCAAAAGAATTATACACAATGACCTAGTGGGTTTCACCCCGGGTATGCAAGGATGGTTCAGCAGAAGAAAATCAAAGAATGTAATAAACCACATAAACAGATTGAAAGAAAAAAATTGCATCATCATTTCTATAGATGCATAAAAGGCATTAGACAAAACACAACACTCTTTCCTGATAAAAAATACTGCAAAAGATAGGAAGAGAAGGAAACTTTCTGAAAATTCTAAAGGTATATATGAAAACCAAAAGCTAACATCATCTTCAATGGTGAAATCTTAAAAGCCTTCCCTCTGAGATCAGAAACAAGGCAAGGATGTCCACTATAATGACTCCTATTTAACATTGACTTAGAAGTACTTGCTTGAGCACTGAGGCAAGAAAAACATATAAAAGTCATCCATATTGGAAAAGAAGTAGTAAAAATTTCATTATTTGAAGAGGGCATGATCCTATACATAGAAAGCCCTGAGAAATTTACAACAAAGTTTCTAGAACTTATATAGGAGTTCAGTAAAGTCACAGGTTATAAGATCAATGCTAAGAAATGAGTAGCATTTCTGTACACCAATAACGACCAATCTGAGGAGGATATCAAGAAAAAAAAATACAATTTACAATAATAACTAAAAGAATCAAATACCTAGTAATAAATTTGACTAAAGATATAAAGGACTTAAGTACAGAAAACTACAAAACACTGTTAAAGAAAATCAAAGAAGACTTAAATAAATGGAAGAATATTCCCTGTTCATGGAATCATGAACTAAACATCATCAAAATGTCTATTCTACACAAACTAATCTACAGATTTAATGCAATCCCAATAAAAATCAAAACTGTATTTTTTAGTGAAATGGAAAAACTAACTACAAAATGTATTTGGAAATTCAAGAGACCCCCAATCCCCCAAGACATTTTGAAAAGGAAAAGTGAAGTTGGAGATATCACACTACCTGACTTTAAAACATACTGCAAAACTTCAGTGCTCAAAACTGAATGGCATTGTCACATGGATAGATATACAGAAAAATGGAACCAAATTGATAGTTCTAATATAGATCCTCGCATATACAGTCATCTGATAATCAACAAGGCCACCAAGCCCACTCATTTGGGAGAGAATGGTCTCTTCAACAGGTGGTGCTTGGAGAACTGGATATCCATAGCCAAAAGAATGAGAGAAGAACACCATCTCACACCTTATTCAAAAAAGAACTCAAGGTGGATCAAAGATCTAAATATAAGAGCCAAGACCATAAAGACTTTGGAAGATAATATAGGGAATCATCCACAGGACATTGTAATAAGAAATATTTTCATGAACTTCACACCCAAAGCATGAGCAGCAAAAGAAAAGATAGAGAAATGGGATCTCCTCAAAATTAAAAACTCTTGCACCTCAAAGGATATTATCAAGTAGATAAAAAGGCAGCCTACCCAATGGGAGAAAATATTTGGCAACCATATACCTGATAGGTGTCTAATATCCTTCATATGTAAAGAAATCCTACACCTTGAAAGAAAAAGATAAAAAACCCATTTAAAAATGGGCAAATGACTTGAAAAGACACTTCTCCAAGTAAGAAATACAAATGGCTAAAAAGCACATGAAAAAATGCTCAACATAGCTAGCTATTAGGGAAATGCAATTCAACACTACAATGAGATACCATCTTACAACCATTAGAATGGTGGTTACTAAAAAAAACAGCAGACTATAAGTGTTGGAGAGGATGTGGAGTAATGGGAACCCTCTTCCACTGCTGGTGGGGTTGTGGAATGGCCCAGCCACTGTGGAAGACAGTATGGCAAATCCTCAAAAATCTATTTATAAATCTTCCATATGATCCAGTGATTCCACTGCTGGGTATATAACCAGAAGAATTGAAAGCAATGACAGAAACAGATATATGCACACCAATGTTCATAGTGGCATTGTTCACTATTGCCAAAAGTTGGAATCAACCCAGGTGCCCATCAACAGACGAATGGTTAAACAAAATGTGGTACATACATACAATGGAATATTTTTCGGCTGTAAGAAGGAATTAATTGCTAACACATGGTATAACATGGATGAATCTTGAAGACCTTATGTTGAGTGAAGCAAGCCATGCATTGAAGGATGAATAGTACATGACCTCACTGATGAGAATTAAGGAAATTGAGCAGTCTCAGAGAGTTATTGTCTGAAAGATAGGATTACAAGAAAGAGAAAGAGAAGAGAAAGTTGTGAGCAATTACCCATACAGACATAACCTTTGATAAAGTGATAGAGTGTAGTTGCATATTGAAGGGCTAGGACCAGTGCATAGAGATATTATTGGGTTTGGTGGTGCAGGTTTGACAGGTGTGTAGATTGGGAAGGGTGGGGTCGAATACCCAGAATACTAGAGGGAGAGATGGAAAAGGTAAAATTTGAACACTGGGGATTTGTGGGTATGAGGTTGAAAGTACAGAAGTGGTAATGCTATTATGGCAATAAGACAAGGAAGGGTCACTGGTTTAGGGTGTTGGTTGGGGGGGCATTTGGGAAAGGGTGCATCTGGAGCAGGCTTCTAGGGATTTTGTGAGTATACATCCTGTCATAATGTGTTGTATCAGTGGGTGGAGACCCACATAATGAATGGAAGTAGTTGGACTCTTATCATTAGGAGGACTGATTCGTTCAGAAATAGACAGGTGGGGTTCTTCAAAGAGCAAGGGTGGTTCCTAATAGGGGAGGAGAAGCCAGTGTGTCAAGACCTTTTGTTGCATGTAACTATGAATCTTGTCATCCAATGAGTCAAGCCAGGGGGTCGTTGTGGGACCCGTGGGCATGGGACAGGAGGAACAGAATAGATCAAACAGGGGGTATTTAGTGCTCAGTGGAAATGTTCTTCATTACCTTATAGTGAAGGACACAGGACATGATAAATAACATCAAAATTTATAAAAGTGTACAGTCTAAAATGTAAACCATACTGTAAACCTTTGACAATGTTTAGTAGCTATGTTTCACTATTTCTATATCAGCTATAACAATGCTACCATCCACATACAAAAAGGTTTTAATATGGGGTGAGGAAAGGATGAGGAGTTTGGGTATATGAGAGTCTCTTGTATTCTGTGTGTGACTTTACTGTGACCTAAAACTTCTTTGAAAACAAAATGAAAAATAGTGAGACACTGGGGAATGAGAGGGAGAAGGTGCCATGGCACTGACTGGACACCAGATATTGCAGTGGTAAAAGGCAAAATGTCAAAAAAAAATTTTCCTTTTTTAAAAATTTTTGTATATTTTTCATTTTTTAAATATCCCAATGTTTTAATTTTATGGTATTTTTAGTTTTTTTTTTAAGTTTTCATGAATTTTATCTCTTACATTTAAACTTAATATTATCTGATTTTCCTATTAAGTGTTTCTGGTTATTTTATTGGCTTCATCTTTAAAGAAGCTTTGGATCACAGAAGAGCTACAACTGGGGTGTGAGAGGATCATCAGTAGGGGGTGTCAGGGATGGTGGGTGCCTGGGAGGAAGTTCATCTGAACATACATACAAGGTATATAAAATTGTTCAAGTGTTCACAGGGCATTGTCACAGTGGGTTGAGAATCACTCAATAAATGAGACAATACTGAGTTCCCATCTTGGAGAGCTCTGCCACATTGTCCAAGGGAGTAGCAACAGTCCCCCAAATGCAGAGGCAGTGTCTGGCAAAGGAGGGTGATCCTCTGATGGTCCCCTGTTATTGATGACTAGCCTTATGTGTCTTTGCTCTTGAAATTGAAACTTAGCCTATTGCTATGTGGTACCTAAGGGTTGCCTCCTGAGACCCTCTTTGTTGCTCAAATGTGGCCTCTTTCTAAGCCAAACTCAGCATATGAATGCATTACCTTCCTCCCAGCGTGGGACATGACTCCCAGGGATGAGCCTCCTTGACACCAAGGGATTACTACCAAGTGCCAATTGGCAATATGACTGGAAAAAGAACTCGAATAAAAGGGGGGAAAGGTAAAGACAAATAAGTTAATATGACTAAACGTCTTCAAAGTGAGTTGGAAGATCATCCCAGATGTAACACGCATATCTCAGCAGGACCTCATAACCTTCCAAAGTGTATATAACCCCAAATAGAATGGCTCCTGAGGGCTCTGGAGACACCCAGGTCCTATGTCAGGGCAGATAGCTCTGGAGTATGGTGCATTGCCAGTGGACCCTACTTTGAAATGTATGCTTCTGAGAGTGACAGAGTTGGACTCAAATATGTCTTCCCTGCTCATGGTTCATCTGTCCCTTCTATTCAAGCCTATACATGGTGCTGGTGTTTGTAGGTGTACATCCAGAGACTTGAGTCTTTGGGCTGTCCATGTGCCAGCTGGGCCCAGAATCTCAGTGGAGCAGTAACTTCTACTCTACAGCTCAATGGACTCACCCAGGACACCTGGCGGGGAGATGATGATGGACAAAGGCCATCCCAGGGAATGGACAGAATCTGCAGCTGCAGGCAGGATAATCCCATCCATCTTATCCATGGGTTATGAGACCCTCTCAATTGGAGTGGAGTGGACATCACCATCCAAGACACATAAGGTTTGGGGGAAGAGCTATGGATTAGAGTGGACTTACTGGCATTCTATTATTGACATATTGTGAGTCAAGCAATGGAAGAAATTTTAACATTAGTATGAAACTAGTGGCCAGTTGATGCTCTATGGGCAGAGAGAGGGAAAAGCAACTGTAAAACAGGGACTTTTTCAATACTGTCCTGAGTGACATTGCAATGACAGAAGTAGGCCATTTTATATCATCATATAGCATGCAGAACTGTGTGGGAGAGAGTGTGGTCTATAAAGTGAACTATGGTCCATGCTAAATGGCAAAGCCCCAGGATGTCTATATCCATTGCAGGTGATGTGTCACATTAATGAAAGATGTTTATGTGGGAGATTGTGGGAGGGGGGACTTATGGGAATCCCTATATTTTTTGTGTAACATTTATGTAATCTAAGTATCCTTTTTAAAAAAATAATTTATTTTAAAAAAAGGTTATGGGAGCAAGTTAGCTCAGGGGTAGAGCAACTTCTTCCCAAGAATAAGGTCCTCAGATCAATCCCCAGTATCTCCTAAAATACAAATAAGTATGTACATAAATAAATAATAAAAATAAAAGGAGATTTAGAAACCAAACAACTTTCCTGAGCTTCCAGACCATATTTGGAATGCCTAACTCTAGAAGTGTGATGTGTGGATAAATAAACCACAATGTCTTTATGTCACTTTTTTTGGTGGGTTTTCTGTTAATAGCAGCTGAATGCTATCTGTAACTGGATTCCCTGTTCTTGATACATTTTGGAATTATTTTAATGCTTTCCTCTAAGAAAAGAGCTCCAATGGGATAATAAAATATATGCCATGTGTATTTTGCAATAGTCACACAATAATATTGTACTTTATTCTTTGATGACTACTGCACATGAAGAATGGCTTGATGCATTAGAAGGCCTCCAAAATGGATCTACTAGAATAAGGCAAAATCCAAAAACATGCCATAGGGGAACCACATATAGAAACTCAATGTGTTATTATGTGTTAGATAGAACTAAATGGTCATGAAATATTTAAAGGAAGCTGGGAGAGACCATTGATCAATTCATGAGGTCCTTGCTGATAACACTGAAGGCCCAAGTTACCCATCTCTCCTCAGCCCTCCTACACATTAAGGGAGCCATGTCCTGCCAATGACTGCACATAATACTTCTCAGTCCTCCCTTTTCTCACCTTGTGTCTGTTATTTACATTTCAAATGTGACCTGGGACTGGCTTTTCTATTTCCCCACTCCCAGGAGCTGCTGCTGCTGCATTCTGCCCAATGATCACACTAAGACCAGTCTTTGAAATGTGAGGGATGCTGAAAATATCCATCTGCTGGCTGATAAAGGAAGCTCATGAGTGGGAATTAAAAGTAAATTAGTAAGAGATGCTTTTTCCAGCCTTTACAGCCTCCCTTCCCAAAGTCCTTGGAAGTGGGTTTGCAACCCTTTATTGGATCCAGGGTTCAGATTTGAGCAAGTAACAGAGACAATCCTAAAGACCCAGAACAGATTGAAAATGAATTTAAAAAAGCAGTAGTAACCCGCAGTCTCCCTCTACTAAGTCCCTATAAAAGAGGGAGAAATTGAACATCAGAGTAAACTCACCTTCATAATCAGATGTGTAGACATCAACTAAAAATTACAAGCCATACTAAGAAAATAGAAGAAAAGACTCATGCATAGGAAAATATAAAAACCCCAGACGATACACAAGATTTGAGACAACAATCAATGAAATTCATGCAAATTTCCAAAATCATGTGTGATCTGAACAAGACAATATTTTACAATTTCATGGAAAGAACCTCAAAATCTTCTCCATGGAGCACTCCCTCCACCAACTCCCAAGATCAGGCTACAAAGCCTTTGGACAGTGTGAAAAAGAGCAAAGTATGTGGAAGAAATGCCAGTTGTCTCATCCAAGGTTACCTTGGACCAGCAAATTCCAGAAAAGCCCAAACATGTAAGAGAGCTCAGCTAGAAGAAGCAGAACTTGCCAGCTGATGGCAGAACCTTGAAGAGCACTGCAGAGATCAACACAACTCAACACAATAGATTCAGCCGCATTGTCTTACACTTTTTGGTGGGATTGCTTTTTATGCAGCCATAGCTAACTGATGCAATAAATATTGTGGGCTGAATTGAGGGCATTAAGAACAAATGACTATTTCTTACTTTGAGTTTTTTTTCAGATATTGGAGGACAGCATTCATGATCATTCTATTACTCAAGAACACTTTGGATAACTGAAAATTAAATGTGATTTTAACTTTGAGAGTACTTTCCACATTAACAGGAGATGTCAGAAGGACAAGCAAGTTTATGGAGGAATACCTCATCACCTTACTCACAACCTTCCATTCAAAGAAGAATTATTGCACAGAATTTCAAACTCTTTATGTCAACCTTTGATCATGAGTATTGAATATGGTTTTGAACATAAATGTTCAAAAAAAAGGCTAACAGAGTTAATAAACAAACTGTTCATAGATATGGTCTTTTCAATATACGTTGAAATGTGGAAAAGGGACAGAGTTTTGTGTAGAGGAACAGAAGAAGGATATTATTATTTACCAATAAAATAATGTAGAACATGTCATCCAGTCCTGCACCCATTGCATAAATGCCTAGAAAGCTGGATGCCAAGATTTCTTACTTAATGTGTAGGTATAAATTGTCCAAAACAATTCTTTTTTTTTTTTTTTTGTATATTTTTTTTATTTTTTTTTTATTTGTAAAATGATATATAAATACATATGCATATATGTGCATTTGTTTACATAAATGTTATTATATATATATATACATTTTATAAAGGTGCCTAGATTACCCAAATATTACTCAGAAACTACAAGGATTCCCATGCTCCCCACCACCCACACCCCCAAAAAACACCCCACACATCCATTCCCCATCCATGTGGTATTACACTTGCAATGGATATACACATCCTGGGGCCTTGCCATCGAGCATAGACTACAGTTCACATCACAGACCACACTCTTTCCCACCCAGTTCTGCATGGTATATTCTGATGGAAAATGGCCTACATTCGTCGCTGCTTCGCCACTCAGGACAACCCCCAGAG
>JAQZBX010028094.1:0-27976 GCA_029593785.1 Cabassous unicinctus
GCTGCTAGTTCCTGGTTTCTGGGTTTTAGGTCTGGTAGGACCTTTCCATTAGACTTAACATCTCCTCAAGATGTAAAATGGTACACAATTTAAAAGGAGCTGGATTTAGTGGAAAGCTGGGGGATGGACATTTAGAATGTGTTTGTGATTTTCCCAGAGAAGGAGATGGTGGTATGGGTTCTGGGTTATGTCCCTTAACTGATATCTGTGTCTTCTCTAAAAAGGAGTAAGGGACAGGTGGAAAGGAGATGTAATACATAATGGGTCTAGGGTTTCTATTCGGTATGAAAGAAAAGTTCTAGTAATGGTAGTGGGTGAGTATGCCATAATATTGTGAATATGATTAATCACGCTGAATGGTATGCTTGGGAGTGGTTGTGGTGGGAAAGTTCATGTTGTTTATATAGTACCAAAATTAAAATTAAAAAAAGATCTACTAAAGAGACAATTACAACTAAATACAAAATATGGTCAGGGAAGAATCTAACAAGAAAGGAGAGAAGTTTCAAAAGGTTATTATTGAGGCATATGAAAATTTTGAATATTGACTGCAAGCTTTACATAATATTAAATTTCTTGATTGTGATAACTACAAGTAAGGTGGTTTCAGAAGTGAATATCTTTGCCCTTAAGAAATACACATGACAGTATTAAGTGTTCAAAGAGCATAATGTATACAACTTATACCCAAATGTTCACAACTTGATTGCTAGAGAGATAAGGCAGGCAGCCAGACAGGCAAATAGATAGATGGATAGTTAGAATGAGATAGAATATGTGGCAAAATGGTAAATTTGGTAGATATTAGTATCTGAGGGGATGGGGTATATTGGAGTTCTCTATGTGTATTTTGTATTATTTTGTAACTGCCCCATAACTTTGAGTATATTTCAAAATAAAAAGTTTTTGCAAAAAAAAGTGTCAGCCATAACAATTTTATAGCACATATTTGTTGACTGAATGGTTGAATTAATGATGTTTTTGTAAGTGTGTATTTTTACATAAAATTATGTGCACAAAAAAGAATTTTATTTATGATATTTCTTTAAATAAACTTAACTGTACATCATTTTGCTTGCAAAATGTGGAAAACCTTTAGATCAAGAACTTTCTCCAAAAATATTGCTGATAAACATTTGGCAGTAACTGCTTTGTGCCAGAGAAGCTCATTCTTGGGAGTCATGTCCCACATGGGGGGAATGTTACGAGCATATATGTGAAGTTTGAGTTAGAGTTTGGCCTTATATGAGAAGCAAGGAAGTTTTAAGGAAGTGATTCTTAGGGATTAGTGATAACTAAGTTTAGCTCTGTTAGAAATTTCATAAGTACAAGCAAAAAGATTAAAAGCATGGTGCATTAGCATGGCTGGGTGCAGTCATGGTTATTTTAGAGAAGATGAAACAAATAAAAAGAGTCTAATAATTACAATAAGAAATTAGACTAGGAAGGTTTGAAAAATGTTATGAATTTAGTTATCTTAAGATTTAAGACTCAGCTAAGATTATTTTCAATTATAATATTCTAGTTAAAGCTTTGGTTTTATATTCTGTGTCTCCAAATATGTCTTGCTAACAAAGAGGAAATTTTCTTATTGTACTTAGGCAAATAAATATATTTCCATGAAAATAAGAATATTCATTCATTAAGAGTTTCTCAAATTCTAGAGGACCAGGCATAGAGAAAATAACTGTTTTATGAGTGATGGATAATTTAACTGAAAATCCAAAAAGATTCCTTATATTTTTTCAAAAATAAATTATTGAAACATCAGCAAAACATGTGGTGGCTGAAGTTTCCCATCTACCACTCAGGGAATGAATCAGATGAAGAAGTACTGAAAACAAATTGCAGCCAGTTAAACTCTCTATTCTAAAGGCCATTCTAAAGGTCTATAATAAGCTGAAACAACAATAAATTATTGAAACAACAGCCAAAGTAGAACCTTAACACACAGCCAATCAACAACAAAACCCTAGGCAAGAGAGATAAACAAACTGAGTAAACTCATCAAGATAATCAGATGCCTAGGTAGCAGCAAAACGTATAAGCCATACTAAGAAACATGAAGATATGGCCCAGTCAAAGGAACAAATTAAACTGCTGATGAGATGCAGAATCTAGAAAAATGAATCAAAGATGTTCAAACAGATTTCCTAAATCAATTCAAGGAGATGAAGGAAAATATGGCTAGAGAAATAAAGGATAGTAAAAAGACACTGGGAAGGCATAAAGATGAATTTGGAAGTAAAAAAACAAACATAACAGAAATTATGGGAATGCAAGACAAAATAGAAGAGATTAAAAATACACAGGAGGCATAAAACCAGCATATTTGCAGAGACAGAAAAAAGAGTCAGTGAATGAGAAAACAGGGCAATTGAAATCTTACAGAGAAGAGACAGATAAAGGATAGGAAAAAGTTGGTTAGGGTCTCAGCGATTTGAATGGCAGTGCAAAGTGCACAAACATGAATTGTGGATGTCCCAGAAGAAGACAAGTGTGAAGAGAAGGTATATTTGTGGAAATAATGGCCAAAAATTTTCCAACTCTTATGAAAGACATAAATATACGTGATCAAGAATTGTCATATACTCCAAACAGAATGAATCCCAATAGAAGTACTCGAAGACAAATGCTAATCAAAAGGTCAAATGCCAAAGATAAAGAGAGAATTCTGAAAGCAGGAAGAGAAAAATGATCAGTAACACTACGTGCTGAATTGTCACCAGACACCATGGATGTGGAAGGCAGTTTATTTAAGAACTGAAAGATAAAATCATCCAGCAAATACTGTTTATCCATCAAAATTGTTATTCAAAAATGAAAGTGCTTAAAATATTCACAGATGAACAGAAACTGAGAGAGTTCATCAGCAAGAGACCTGCTCTATAAGAAATACTAAACGGAGTTCTGCAGGCTGAAAAGAAAATATAGGAGAAAGTGGCTTGGAGAAGAGCATAGAAATGAAGATTATTGCAAGGGTAATTAAAAGGGTAAAAGAGAGGCAAAAATCAAAGATATGATATATAAAAACAAAGTATAAAATGGCTAAAGTACTTCCTTTACAGAAATAACATTAAATGTTAATGGATTAAACTCCCCAATTAAAAGATTGAGATTAGCAGAATGGATTTTTAAAAAGTATGATCCAATATATGCTGTATACTAGAAACTTACCTTAGACTCAAAGATTTTAAAAAGGTTGAAAAAACAAAAACAATATTTTTTTAAAGTTTTAAAGGGAAAAGTTGAAAAAATATGTTTGATCCAAAGAGTAAGCAAAAAGAGCTGGGTTAACTATACTAATAGAGGACTAAATAGATGTTAAATGCAAGACTGTTATAAGGGACAAAAAAGAATAATATATATTAATAAAGCAAGCAATCCACTAAGAAGAAATAACAATAATAATTATTTATGCACCTAAATAGTGTGCCCCAAAATACATGAGGCAAACCCTGACAAAACTAAAGGGAGAAAAGGAGTTTCTACAATAATAGTTGGAGACTTCAATACACAACTCTCGTCAATCGATAGAACATCTAGAAGAGCATCAATAAGGAAACAAAGAACTTGAATAATATGATAAATGAACTAGACCTAACAGACATGTAGAGAACATCGAACCCCAAAACAACAGGACATACATTCTTCTCAAGTGTACCTGGATCATTCTCCAGGATATACGACATGTTGTGGCACAAAACAAGTCTCAATAAGTTTCAAAAGATTGAAATTATACAAAGCACTTTCTCTGACCATAATGGAATGAAGCTGGAAATTAATAATAGTTGGAGAACTGTAACAGTCACAAATATATGGAAGTTAAAAAACACACTCTTAATCAGTGGGTCAAAGAAGAAATTACAAGAAAAATCAGTAAATATCAAGAAACAAACAAAAATGAGAACACAACATATCAAAACTTGTGTGATGCATAAGCTCTGAAGGCAGACCTGGGAGGTAAATTTATAGCCCTAAACACCTGCATTAGAAAGAAGAAATAGCTGAAATCAAAGACCTAATTTCAAACAAGGAGGAACTGGAAAACAAACAGCAAAGTAATTACAACCACAGCAGAAAGAAATAATAAAAAGCATTAGAGCAGAAATAAATGAAACTGAGAATAGAAAGCAATAGAGAGAATTTAAAAACCACAAGTTTGAATTATATTCTTTGAAAACATCAATTAAAATGTTAAACACTTAGCTAGATAGTAAAAGAATAAGGGTGAGTATGCAAGTAAACAAAATCAGAACTGTGAGGGAGGACATTACTACAGATACAAAACAGATCATAAGAGAATACTATGAACAACTATATGCCAGGAAATGCTCTCTTTTCCCTTAATAAAAACACAACAAAGGTGAGCAGATCTGGCTCAATCAGTTGGGTGTTTGCCTACCACATGGGACGTCCTAGGTTTGGGTCCCATTGCCTCCTAAAGCAGATGACTAGATGCCTGCACCTACTGCAATGAGCTAAGTGATTAAATGAACAGCCGCCACAAGCAGCAGACGCTGCAGCCCATGTGTTGAATATGTAGATCAATTTGGGTAGAATTGTCATCTTAATGATATTTAGTATTCCAATCCATGAACATGGAATACCCATCCATTTATTTAGGTCTTCTTTGGTTTCTTTGAACAATGTTTTATAGTTTTCTGAATATGTCTCTTACGTCCTTGGTTTAGTTTTCTTCTAAAGATTTAATTATTTTAGTCACTATTTCAAATGGGAATTTTTTTCCTGAATGACTCCTCAAATTTCTCATTAGTAGTGCATAGAAATATTACTGAATTTTGCAAATTAATCTTGTATCCCACTACTTTGCTGAAATTGTTTATTATATCTAGTAGCTTTGTTTTGGATTTTTCAGGATTTCCTAGGTATAGGATAATGTCTTTTATTCCTTTTCTTGCCTAATTGCTCTAGGTAGAACTTCTAAAACAATATTTAATAACACTGGTTACAATGGGTATCCTTCTTTTGTTTCTGATCTTAGTGGGATCAGAAATTGTTGAGTACAATGTTAGCTGCAGTTTTCCACATATGCAGTTTAACATATTGAGAAAGCTTTCTCCTATCTTTTGCATTGTTTTGATCAAGAAAGGATGCTGTATTTTGTCAAATAATTTCACTGAATTCCATAGGTTTTGATATGTTGTGCTCTTGTTTTCATTTGTCTTGCGATATTTTCTGATTTCTCTTGCAGTTTCTTCTTATACCACTGATTCTTTAAGAGTGTGTTGTTTAACCTCCATATATTTGTAAGTTTTCCCTTTCTCCAGTCGTTATTTATTTCCAGCTTCATTCCATTATGGTCAGAGACAGCACTTTGCATGATTTCAATCTTTTTTAAATTTATTGATACTTGTTTTGTGACCTCACGGGTTGTCTAACCTGGAGAAATATCCATGAGCACTTGAGAATAATGTGTATGCTGAGGTTTGGGGGTACAATGTTCTAGATATGTCTGTTAGTTCTAGTTTGTTTATTTTATTATTCAAGTTCTCTGTTTCCTTATTGACACTCTGTTCCGATGTTCTATCCAAAGTTGAGAGTAGTGTTTTAAAGTCTCCAACTATTATTGTAGAGAAATCTATTTCTTCCTTTAGTTTTGCCAGTGTTTGCCTCATGGTACATAAAATATTTATTATTGCTATTTCTTCTTGGTGAGTTAATTCTCTTACTACTCTATAATGTCCTTCTTCAGCTTTTATAGTTGCTGTGCATTTAAAGAGTTGCTTCTCTTACTACTCTATAATGTCCTTCTTCAGCTTTTATAGTTGCTTTGCATTTAAAGTCTTTTTTTTTTTTTTTTTTTTTTTTTTTTTTTTTTTTTTTTTTTTTTTTTTTTTTTTTTTGGTTTGATATTAGTGTAGCTACTCCAGCTCATTTTTGATTACTGTTTGCATGGAGTATCTTTTTCCAACCTTTCACTTTCAGCCTGTTTGTGTCCTTTTGAGTAAGGTGAATCTCTTGTAGACAGCATATAGATGGCTGATAAGTTTTTGCCCCTTCTGCCAGTCTGTGTCCTTTGATTGGTAAGTTCAATCCATGAACATTTAAAGTTATTACTGTGTGGGAATTACATAATTTGTCCATTGTATCCATTGGCTTTTCATTGTCCTATCTTACTATTATCTGTCATTTTACCCTTTTAGTTACCCTTACTAAATATTCATTTATACACTCCTCTCCAGTCCTCTCTCTCCTGTCTTTTCCTTTCAGGTTGTAGCACTTCTTGTTTATCTCTTGTAAATCTGGTCTTGTGTTCACATACTCTCTGAGTTTTGTTTATCTGTGAAGGCTTTAAACTCACCCTCAGTTTTGAAGAACATTTTTTTTTCCAGATAAATAATTCTTGGCTGGCAGTTTTTCTCTTTCAGTACCTTTAACCTATAATACCACTGCCTTCTCACCTCCATGTTTTCTGATTTGAATTAGCACAGTCGTATTGAGTATCCCTTGTATGTAATGAACTGCTTTTCTCCTGCTACTTTTTTTCTTTATCTCTTGCATTTGACATGCTACATAGAAGTTGTCTAGAAGTAAGTCTATACAGGTTTATCATACTTGGGATGTAATGTCCTTCTTGGATGTTGATATTTATATCTTTCATAACAGTTGGAAATTTTTCAGCTACTATTTCCTCAAATATTCTTTCTGCTCCCTTTCCATTATCTTTTTCTTCCAGGACATCCATCATGCATACGTTTGTGCATTTCACACTGTCATTCAATTTCCTGATAGTCTGTTCAGTTTTTTTCCATTCTTTCCTCTCTCTGTTCTGTAAATTCAAACTCAGATGGTCTTTCTACTAATTCACTTATTCTTTTCTTGGCCATTTCAAATCTGCTCTTATACACCTCTGTGTATTTTTAAATCAATTTTATCGATAGATAATAATAAAGAATAAATCCATCCAAAGTGTACTCAATGGCTATAAATTTCCCTCACACCACTGCCTTTCTCTTTCTCATGAGTTTTAATATGTTGTGCTCTCATTTTCATTGGTCTCAAGATATTTGATGAATTATCTTTCCATTTCTTCTTTGACCCACTGATTATTTAAACATATGTTGTTTAATGTCTTTATATTTATGAATTTTTCCTCTTTCAATCCATTATTGATTTCCAGCTTCATTCTGTTATGATCCAAGAAGGTGTTTTTTGTAATTTCAATCTTTTAATATTTATTGAGTGTTGTCTTGTGGCACAAATTATGTTCTATCTTGGAGAAAGATCCATGAGCACTTGAAAAGAATGCATATCCTGCTGTTTGGAGGGTATAATGCTCTGTAGATATCTGTTAGGCCTAGTTCATTTCTCATATTATTCAAACTCTCTGTTTCTTTATTTATCCTCTGTCCAGATGTTCTATCCAATACTGAGAGTGGTGTATTGAAGACTCCAACTATTATTGTAGAGACATCTATTTATCCCTTCAGATTTGCCAGTGTGTGTCTCATTTATCTAGGGGTACTCAGGTTAGGTACATAAATATTTAGTACAGTTATTTCTTCTTGGTAAATTGTCCCTTTTATTTATATATAAAGTACTTCTTCACTGCTTATAACAATTTTACTTTAAAAATCTATTTTGTCCAATATTTGTATCACTTCACCAGCTCTTTTTTGGTTACTATTTGCATGGAAGATCTCTTTCCAAACTTTCACTTTTAATTTGGTTGTGCTCTTATGTCTGAGGTTAGTCTCTTGTAGACAGCATATAGTGGGATCATAATTTTATCCATTATATTAGTCTATGTCTTTGGAGAGTTCAAGCCATTAACATTAAATGTTATTACTCTAAAGGCTTTACTTACTTCATACATTTTGTCCTTTGTCTTTCTGTTGTTATATCTACCATTGTGTGTCATTTAATACTTTAACTTACCATTTTTAATAATCTTCATATGTACACTCTTCTCCAAGTCTCTCACCCTTGTTTTTTCCTTTCAGGCTCCAGCACTCCCTTTATTATCTCTTGCAAGTCTGGTCTTTTGGTAAGATATTCTATCAGGTTTTGTTTGTTCTGTGAAGACTTTAAATTGTTAATTTTTTTTGAAGTGGTATCTCATTGTGGATTTTTTTAAACAGATAAATTTTATTGATATGCATTATAAAGCATACAATTGATCCAAAGTGTAAAATCAATGTGATTTGGCATATTCACATAGTTGATTGTTCCTCACTTCAATCATTATTAAAGCATTTTCGTTATTTCAATAACAATAAAAATAAGCAAAAAACAGACAAACAAACAAGGAAATTCCTCACCTCTTGAACTCTCTGTTTCTCCTGCTGTACATAACTGCTATTTCTGGCTCTTCTTGCACAATTATTTAGTTGTTTATTAAGCAGATTTATTGAGATATATTCACATACCATATTTTCTATCCTAAGTGTAAAATCAATGGCTTTCTTTAGCTGTTAAAAAGCCCTTTTTCATAAAATTGTAAAATAAATGGAAAAATAGATTGAAAGAAATTACAAATTTTAAAAGAGAGTGTAAGGCCAAGTTAGATTTAATATAATCAGTTATGAAGAATAGATAACATAGCAACAAATATTTATAAATGTAAATAATAATTCAAATATAATAGAAAGTAATAATATCATAATTCTTATTTTTATATTACAGTTCTAACGATTGGACATAATAATCTCTAAGAATGAATGAAATTATTGGTTTAATTATTTAATTTCCATTTAGGCCATAAATATTTCTAGATAATCAAATTCCTATTTGAGAATTTTTCATATCTTATTGGAATGAATTACAGCAGATAACAATTTGCCAACTTTAATTGTATGAGGCAGAAATACTCAAAATCTTGTCCAGCAGTAGTCATGCTAAATCATTATTGATCTGGATTATTATTTTAATTAAAGCATATGAATAAGAAAGGGTTAAAGAAACATGAAATATTCAAAAGTATCTCTTCTTCAGTCCTCTTCAATTAAAAGCAAGTGTTTATTTTGTGTGAAGAATATTACACAACACTGATCACAAGAACAATTTAGCAGTTACACTGAGTAATTATTGTTCATATACTATATTATTGTTATTTTACATTTTTCTGGTTTACTGCCACTATTATTATTTTGATTACTGTTTGCATGGAATACCTTTTCCCGACCTTTCACATTTAACCTGGTAGTGTCCTTGTATCTGAGGTGGGTCTCTTGTAGACATCATAAAGATGGCTTATACTTTTTTATCCATTAAATCAGTCTATGTCTTCTGATTGGGGAGTTCAAGCCATTGACATGAATCCTATTACTGTAATAAAGGCATTTCTTACTTAATCCATTTTGTCCTTCAGTTCTCTGTTGACATACTATTCTATTGTCTGTCTTCTTATTCGTTAGCTTACCCTTCCTAATAAACTTCATTTCTAAACTCTTCTCCTGATGTCTTGCCATTGTTTTTTCCTTTCAGGCTGCAGCACACACTTTAGGATCTCGTGTAAACCTGGTCTTTTGATAACATATTCTATCAGTTTTTGTTTGCCTGTGAAGATTTTGAACTCACCCTAATTTTTGAAGGACAGTTTTGCTGGATACACAATTCTTGGCTGGCAGTTTTACTCATTCAGCACCTTAAACACATCATATCAATTTTTTCTTGCCTCCATTGTTTCTGATGAGAGGTCAACACAATCTAATCGAGGTTTTCTTGTATATCATGTTTGCTTTTCTCTTGTTGTTTTCAAAACCTCTTTATCTCTGATATTTGTTATTCTGAATAGTAGGTGTCTCAGGATAGGTCTGTTCAGATTTATTCTGTTTCGGTGTGCATTGTCCTTCTTGGATATTGTTATTTATATATCTCATAATGGTTGGGAAGTTTTCAGTCATTATTTCCTCAAATATTCTTTCTGCCCTTCTTTCCATTCACTTCTTCTGGAATACCTCTTATGCATATGTTTATACTATTTGTATTGTTATTCAATTCCCTGAAACCCTGTTCCATTTTTTACATTCTCTTCTCTTTCTGTTCTCTTGTATTTTCCAGTTCAGATGTTCTGTCTTCAAAATCACTAATTCTGTCATCAAGCAATTCAAATCTGCTCTTATGTGTTTTAATATAGTTTCTCATTCATCATGTCTTTCATTCCTGAAAGTTCTGTTACTTTTCTTTGCAGGCTTTTTAAATTGTTCTTTATGCTCACCCAGTGTCTTCTTAATACCTTTTATCTCTTTAGTCATATTAGCTTTCAATTCTTTGAATTTATTTAGGAGAGCTGCATGACTACCTTTGATTAATTGGCTTAAATCCTGTATCTCTTCAGGATATTTGAATTGTTCTTTTGGCTGGGTCATCTCTTTCTGTTTCTTAATATGGAGTGTAATTTTTGCTGATATCTAGGCATCTGAATATGTTGAATTTATTCTGATGGTCAATTTCTCTCTTTTGCCTATTTTTTTTTTTTTTCAAAGCTCGTCTTTCCTATTTGTTTCAACTTATTTTAAGACTTTAAAATTGCTTAGCTTAAGTTATCAAAATCAGTCCAGGGACTCACTAATGGGGCACAGGTTTTTCTCCTAGTAGTTCAGGTTAAGAAAGACTGAAAAGCACCTTTCTTCATGCAATTTTTATACTGGCCAGCAGACAGTGTTCAGTGCACCTTTCCAGGGAGCTGTTTCTTTCAATCTTTGCTTTCCTGTGTTTTGGTCTTGCCAGAGCTGAGATTCAAAGAGGACTCTGCTGGCTGAATTCACTGAAGAATAACCCCCCCAACTTCCCCACACTTTTCCCTTTTAACAGCTGACAGGGAGGAAGATGTGTATATGCTTCTTAGTCAGGTGCAGTGAGCCAAGGGTTTTAACCAGCCTTATTATCTTGGGGCAGGGTAGGAAAGTCTTTCCTGGCCACTGTGGGGTTTTGGTAACTCATTTGTTTTTTCAGCTTCTTCATCTCTGTCCCTCACCCTGCTGGGAGCTGTGTAACACTGTCTTGGTCAGCTAACCCCCAAAGTAGGTCCCTCAGATAGCTTTTAGCCCTTTGTCGTTTTTTTCTGCAAGAGAGTTGAGCCTTGCCTGCCTATTCTGATGTCATCTTCCCAAACTCTACCTCCATGTTTTCTGTATTTTTAATGTCTTCCATTGTATCTTCCATTCACATAAGATCTGTTACATTTTTTTTGCAAGCTTTCAAATTGTTCTCTTTGTTCACCTAGTGTCTTCTTAATATCTTTAATCTCTTTAGCCATCTCATTGAATTTTTTTAAGGATTTTCTTTTTTTCTATCTGTGATTAGTTGTCTCAAATATTGTGTTTCACCTGGGGGTTTATTTTTTTCCTTTGACTGGGCCATAACATACTCTTTCTTAGTATGGCTTTTAATTTTTTCCTGGTGTCTTGGCATCTGAATTTTTTATGTGTCTATTCTGTGCTCAGCCTCTGTCTTTAGCTTATGCCTTTCTCATTGGTTGGCTTTTTGCTATCACTTCACCTCTTCCTCCAACAGCAATGTTAATCTGTTCCGTTTGTTTTTTAATTGCCTTCATATATTTTAATACTCCTTTTGTTTTCTCTAGTTTCTATTACCTGAAGGGCTAATTTTGGTAGGAGTGTCCCCTTGGAGACAATCTTCCCAGCTCACAAATCAGGCAATTGTGGGACTTGTGTGTCATTACTGTAAGGAGGTGTGTCCCAAGTGGTGAACAGGAATTTATATTAACCAGTGTCTGTGGCAATGTTTATACTCATTAGGAATCCATTTACCATTTTGTAACTTAAATGAGTGTTCTTGAGAAGCCTATTAGAACTTTTAATTAAACCAGTTCCTTGGGGGCCATAAGAAGTGTGGTAGCTCCATTGAGCAACTTTTCCAACATCCCAGTAATATGTATACTGAGACATGAAATGAGTGCCTTGATCACTATGTATAAAATGTGGAACTCTGAGAGGTTAAGGAATGTCCCAGTGAGGCTTATATGTGTCCATAGTACATGTAGTGGCATCTATTATCTTGGATTATATTTTGCATATATGCGAGGTAATAGAATTCTAGAAGTCTTTACCCCAGCGGGAAAAATTCTTAGGCAATGATAAAAGTGTTTATAAAATGTACATACTGGGCAATTTTTTGGCCAGGGCATTCAGTGATAAGATGGCTTCCTGAAGTTTGGCTAATTGAGCTGACCCTTAGATTCCATCCTTTAAGAGAGTTATAGTTTAAGGGATAGAAAACAGCAACATTCCATTGAGTTCCATCACTTATATGGTGATGATGCTGTTTTTAAAGTGTAAAAACACCCATTGCTATTTACTCAGTTGATCTCAAGGTATTCCCAGATAACCAAGAGGTCTACGAAAGGGATATCCTTCTCTAGCACTATGGCATCTACTTAGGGACTGAGGATAGGGGAGGCAACACCCCCTTTCAAGTAGATTATGTCAGAGGTTCCAGGTTTGGCTGTAGCCTATAGCAAGGGTGCTTAGCAGGCATGCTGAGCTTGTGGATGTGCTGCTTCCATGACTCAAGGCATAATGAGCAGCTGGTACAGAGAATTTCCCATTCAGGGTCTATGAAAGCCTTTGTTTCCAGTAGAGTCTAGTATTTGATCTGAAATTACTTCTTTAATTGTTTATAGTTCAAATTGAAGGAGGATAATTTCTTTCATCAATTTCAAGTACCTGAAAATATTGAATACTTGAACATATATATATGTGTGCTTAGATTAGCAGATGTGTATTTTGGAATGCCTGTATATAATTGTTTAGGCAAGGATAATATAGAATACTTATCATATTGTTAGTATATATTATCTTGGATTCACTTGTGGGAAAAGAATAGGAGGCAGACTGTTAGAACCATTCAGAAAAGTCTGTACTTAAACACAATGAATGATATGTGCTTTCATTTCCATCGTTTTATCTGTAAGTTTATATATAATGTGCACTGTGATTAATTTCATTTACTTAAATATATTTATGTGTAAATATGAGTCAAAATTAGAACCAATAATATAGAACCATAGCTGTTGAATTACAGGGAAACATGAAAGACTGACAAGTGAAAAGAAGTGCAAAGAAATGTAGGTAGAGTTTGAACCAATATCCATAACATTATACAAAATGATCTACATATATACCTGTGTATGTGTGTGTGTGTGTGTGTGTGTATGTGCTATACCAAAGAGGAATGCATGGAAGGATGCACATGTGTCTTTTAATATTGGACATCTTGGGGACAGTGGTGCAATTTACATATAAGGGGATGGTTGTGACTATAATTTCTTCTTTATACAAATCCATATTGTTATGCAAGTTATAAAAATAATCATTTTGATATTTTATTTTGTGTATTTTAAATGGGATATTTAAATATTTTAGATATTTTAAATACTTAAACAGTATTTAATGTGGGATACAATTATTTTAATCACTGGTTGAAGAACACACCAATAGACAGTACAATAGTCAGAACCAATGGATCTCTTTCTTGCTATTTGTAGCCAGTGACCTTTTCTGAACTCTATACCTAACAATGACCAAAAATAATTCTGTGAGGGTTAATGTAATTATGTCTCAAACATCTATTGAGTATAAATATGTCTACCAGTATGGAAGAAGGCTGGACAAACTTTGCAATTACCTAACCCATGGATGACTAGAGGATTCTTTTTCTCTCACACACTGCTACCAGCTTCTTTCCCAATCACTCTAATTGAATACCCACCCTTGTATATTCCAGACCACTTTTCACAGCTGAACATAAAGGTAGATATCAAGAAGATGCAGCTTTTAAGAAAAAGGAAAATTTTTTACAAAAGCCCTTGGGACCATTGGGCAGCCAGCCTTTGCCCACCCTAGGAATGTCACTTACAACTCAACTACCTCCGAATATCATTGGTTTTGCTCTTTCATCAGAATTGCATAATTGACATCACTTCAAAGCTTTTCTTCACTATATTTCAGACCCTGTCTATCACAGGAGCCATCATTGTCTCCCTGAGAAATACAAATATGGAAGTCTATGGATGGATATGCCAGACCTGGAGACACTGCTCACCCTTTGTGTGTTCCTGAAGACTCCCTGATATACTTTGGGTCTAATATTCTGAAGAGAGGAACATGACCTTGGCAAACCCAGGTGTTCCCAGGCAAAGGGAATTGTAGCTGTGGATATGACTACTCTGTCCACTATTGAATCAGGGCATGACTCTGTCGCTTCCAATTTTTAAATCTGATTATCTAAGTTTGGAGATCTTACCTTTTCTTTTACTCCTTAGTCTAAGCTGGGTTTTTTTTTCTTCCAGTTTTATGATCTCAGGATAAGTCAGGTTCTAACACAGGAAAAGAAAGGCTATAGGTTTCATTGTTTTGTGCAAATCCATGAAGTAAAATGCTTTATGAAAAGAAAATGTTCCTATGGATTCCTTGCATCCTATGAGATCCTTTGAAAGAATTCTGCATGAATTACAAATTCTACTGTTATACAGGAAATGATAATGCCAATGATTTTTTTCTGCATAAGTTTCCATCTCTAATCTAACCCCCAAAGTGATAACAAACATCATAACCCAAAACCCATATTCTCTCTGTGAGGCCTGTAGACTTGGATGTGGTTAGCTCACTCCCATTCCCTCATCTCCTCTCTCAATGCTCTCCTACTTTTCTCTGCCTGGAGGTTTCTGTGAGGTAGCTTAGCAGTCCTTGCTTGTAGGGCTTCCTTCCCATTGTTCACACAAGGGCAGGTGTTCCCACAGCCTGGCATCTTCCCTGTTCCTTCTGCAAAAAAAGCAGTTATATCCCCCGACACCATCTAAATTTCCCTAGAGGTTTTCAGGTGAGCCTCTCTCCCAGTCTCCCATATCTCAATGAAACCCCATTTCTTTTTCATGACTTACAGGGTGGATCTTCTTTAGGGTCATGTAGAGCTCATTGTCCAGATGAGGATTGTATAGCCTCCTGGCCTGGGTGAGTCTCAGCTTGCATTGATGTCAGCTGTTCTGAGGCTGCTTCAGTCCACTTCCTCCTAGAGCTGTTGCTCCCCATGAAATTGGAGTATAGATGGGTTGGGGACATTGCAATGGGTGATGTGGAGTTTCTTAAAGAGGAAATGGTTTGAAATAGCCTGAATGGAGGTCTTCATAGAAAGGCTCACATTTCCCAGCCCAAGTACCCTTCTCTTTCTAATTCACTGTTTCTTACAACAGGTCTTTCCATGCTTCCCCCTCTGAACCTGAGCATGTGCTGCTCTCAGTTTCTTTTACCAGGCTTCCTGCATCTGCAGCCTCAGTGGTTCTTGCTATAGTCTGATCAACTCATGTTTCTGTACTTCCAACTTCTGTAAGCAGATGACAGATATCTTCCTTTTCATAATGGCCTTCAGGCATCTCTGGGCCAGCTGGTGGCACAGTCTAGGATGGTGTTGTTATGAGTGGGGCCACTGCCTCTCCACCATCTCCTCATAGAAAACGTGGCATCTGAATGCCTCTTTCACACAGTGCTCTGCATGCACCAGGACTGTAACAAGCCATGCAGCTAAAGATGCCTTCTCTGGTTACCAGCCAGTCTGGGGCCACAATGCAGGGCCTCAAGTCCTCCTCTACCAGAACAGCAGCCTCATGGGTCAAGCCTCAGTTCCTCCTGGAAAGATTCCAGGGAGCTGAGCAAGGACTCAACGTTGATTAGACTGGGGGGAGAGCTGATGGTGCTCTCTTCAGAGAGCTCAACCTCAAAGAAAGACCTGGGGATGTTTTTCCACACGTGAAAATGTGATTTTGGTTTGCCACTCAAGGGCTATCCACTTTATCATGTGCATTCTGGTAAAATATGTGCACTTGACTCATTGTATCCCTGAAGAAAACTAGTTTGATGAATTATATGTATGCTCAAATGAAGATAAGGAAGAAAATTTCTCTGATAACAATGGAATCTTCCTATAGTTGTAGATTGACCTTTCTGATTTTGATGTTGTAGACTTACACTTTTGTCTTGGACTGAGGCCTCTGAGAGCATTTTCAAGAATTCTATAGGCCCTGAGTTCTAGGATATGGATCCAAGGCTCTTAATTCAGGGATTTCTAGAGATATTTCTATCCTTAACATCTTCCAAATTTGTAAAATCCCATCACTTATTTCTTCTTCCCCAGGGCCTCCCTCCATTGGGGGTATGGCTCTGGGCAACATAGTCCTCTATGCAAATTAGTTCTAATACTAGAGACATTAACAGATTTTATACTCTTTGATAAACACTATAGTACATTGTGATTTCATATTTTTAAAGAGGTTTTCAAGTCAATTTTTCCTTTCATTCAGCAATTTTTTATTGAATTCCAACTGAAATTACTCCTTTGAAACATGAAAATGGTCTCATATTCCTGAAACTTTGTAATAGTATGTAACTTCTATAAAAGTAAATTTTTATATGTGATATTCTTAGTAAATTTAAGTGTGAACCACTTTTAACCTCTTTTCCCTTCTTATTAAAGGAAGGCTTATGTATGAATATACTCAAAAGGAGAGAATGATTTATATACAATTTTTTAGGCTTTTATATGTATATGTTTTTATTGTACCTTCTTAAACAAGCAGAAATAGGATATTAAAGTTTTCTTTCTCTAAACAGAATCTCCTTTTAGCATGTCCTTATTGGATGAAATCCTTCAGGATGAAGGCACAAAACAAAAACCGCGTGTTAAAGTTGTGATGCCCTAAACCTATGTTGACCAAGGTACAAAATTCTCAAGTGAGTGCATCTAGCTGAGCTATATATTTCAGCCTAAAGACATTTGTATGCTTCTGAATATGAGGAAAATATTTGTGGAGTTCAGCATAACGAAAGGAAGAGATGAAGGGAGGTTTTGTGTATGTGTTGGGTGGGGGGAGACAAGGAAATAAAGTAGTCCAATATAATCAACATGCCACAAGATAGCTGTTTGATTACCTTAGGGGATGGCCCCATATCAGGGGTACAACACTGGTCTTTGCTGCTGGCAGATTGGGCACTCAGTAGTGGCTATAGCCAAGTTAGCCTTGGTGAGTGGAAGTACATATTGCTGAACCCATGCATAACCTCTATCCCAGCCACTGTGACCACTATGTTCTTATGTCCACTGGGCAATCATAGAAGTACCTGGGGAAGAGGCTGAGTAATATCCACAGAATGGTTCATGTTATTAAGTCTATTATTAATTTTTTTTCTCTACAGAGGATACCCTTTGTGGGGTATTCACATGGGATACATACATATTCATGGTGTTTTTCCCATTCAGAAAAGTCTATCCACATTCCTCTCCACCATATCACTTTATCACTTATTTTCCAATTATAATCCTTCCAAGCTGACCAAAAACATTAGCTACAGCCAACGAATCCATATACAATCACCTCTGGCCATGTCTTCTTCTAAGGAAAATGTCAAACCAGGAAAACTGCTCATAGTTCTGTCCACTGGTAGAATTTCATTTCATTGCTGACTTTCAGGGATATCCCAGAAATCAATTCTAGTGCTGCAGTTGTCTACTTTCATATGGTGCCTGTTTATCACACAGAATGATCTGTAAAACAGGCTCAAGTTTTCTCTTCCTCAGTCAACAAATCATAAATAAGTCTTCAAAAAGTCATAGCTGTAGGCTCTGAGAAAGAAGGAATTGTGACAGGGTGAGGGACATGAGCATTTGGACCACTTCCTCATATAACTTACTTGTGCCTTCTAAACCTGCTCAAGCCAGATCTTATATATGCTGCTTCCATTTGATGATGGAGTGCTGCTGTGAATGCCCAGCTTTATGGCTTTGTGGATTAGACAATATCTAGTTCATGATGGCCATCTCATGTCACATGGTAACATGGTGGCCCATGGTTAAGTGTTTGATTTCTAATAAAAACTGAAAGGTTTTTTCTCAAAAGCAAAATTAGTTATCTGCAGACTATGGCAGGACTTTGCTCCACAATCCTAAGGTTCTTCACTGTGATTTTCCTATAAGAGTCTGCCAAAGACTCCAAATAGTACATATGCCACTTAACTTTAGGCACTATTGTATCTGCTGGATAACATGGTTCAAGTGGCAAAGCAGCTTTTATGGCAGTCTGGTCCTGTTGTGGAGCCTTCATTGGTCTTGTCCCCAGTCATAATTAGCAGAATTTCAGCTTATTTAATAAATGAGCCTGAGAAGCACATTAAAAGGGGAAACAACTCCAAATCAAAAGAGACCCACCAACTGTTACAACTCTTTTCTTTTTTGTTATGGGAGGGCAAGATTCAAATGTTTGTTTTCACCTCTAAAGGGATATCTTAACATGCCACAAACTTATAGGGAATATATGAATTTACCTGGGGTGGAAGGTCCCTGAATTTTTGTTGGATATTTTCTCATTCTCTGACATGCAAATGTCTTACCAATAAGTAGTTGCTGCTGCTTGCTCACTAGATCCAGTTTGTATATCATCAGTTTAATGGACTAGCATGATGTCTTATGGAAGGGAAGATGATCAGGTTCTCTGCAACTAAATTATGATGTAAAGCTTGAGAGTTGGTATATCTCTGAGGTAAGACAGTGAAGGTGTATTGCTGCCTTGCGAGGTCAAAGTAATGTGCTTCTCATGTTCTTTCCTAAAACTTAGTAAGGAAAAAAAACATTTTCCAGCTCAATGGCTACATAGCAATTTCCAAG
Organism: Cabassous unicinctus; assembly: GCA_029593785.1. Classification (NCBI taxonomy): domain Eukaryota; kingdom Metazoa; phylum Chordata; class Mammalia; order Cingulata; family Chlamyphoridae; genus Cabassous; species Cabassous unicinctus. The sequence goes on from JAQZBX010028094.1 coordinate 18,640, forward strand.
GGATGTGATAATTTGCACAACCAGGACACCGTATAAGGAACAGCAACTGAAATTGTAAGTTCATTATCATCCACTGTCACTCTCCAAGATCCACTTGTTTTTTGCATAGGCCAAAATAGTAGAATTGAATGGGATATGGTAGAAATCACGATCCCTGCTTCCTTTAAGTACTTGATGGTGTCACTAATCTCTTCCATCCCTCCAGTAATGCAGCATAGCTAATAGTTTATTAAACAGTTCTAGTGGCTTCCACTTGGCCTTTCCTGCCATAATAGCCCTCAGGGAACCAATGAGGGGATTTTTCCAGCTAATGATATGTCTTTTTCAATGATGTATTCTAGAAATTGGGAAAAAACACAAGATGAATTCAGGGATGCAGTGGATCCACTGTAAGATGGAATTGAGCTTAAACTCCTTTGGTTATTTGATCTCCATTAACCTTTACTCTGACCGGTGGATTACAGGGTATGTTTTGGTTCTCCTGGCATGAATGTTGGTTCAGAATCACTAATCCTCAAAACGTCTGAAAACGTCTGATTATTTCCTTTCCACCAATGCACAGTCAACTTGAAAAAAAAATGTAATTAGTCACTTTGGACTTTGGGGAAGGCTTGGAGATAGAATAACAGCTAATGTCTGGGCGGTATACCAGCATCCTTCCTTAAGGGGACCACATCTCCCATTTTTTCAAGGGATTATGGGTCTTTAAAGTAAAAATCTGAGAATTGATGCAGTGGCTGTGACTAAAGTAAGACTTCTGACACTGGACCTAGAATACTTCTGCTTGTACAGATTAAGTGAAAATTTAGTAGACCATCTATTTCACTTCTAGGTACCTTATAATCACCTAGCCAATGCCACAGGTCTCTGTAACTCTGACTATTTTGTACTTCTTTGAATCTTCTATGCATTATGATGGCCATGCAAACCTTGTCTTTGGCATTAAATGCTGTCACTTGGCTCATGCCACCCTGGGATCCAATTACCTCCATTCCTTTTAAGGATCACAGTTCAGTGGGAGCAATCCCTACTGTAATATTTTACTATCGCATATTGAATCATGTCCCCAACAAAAGACATGTTCAGGTCCTAACTCCTGGTCCTTTGGCATGAACCAATTTGTAAATAGAAACTTTTAAGAAGTCATTAGTTAACATGCACCCAGGATAAATAAGGATGGGTTTAATCTTATTATTGGAGGCTATATCAAGAAGGCCATAGAGGAAGAAAACCACTGAGAACAGCCAGAAGCTGGAAGTCAATGGAATCAGAAAAGAAAGGAGAAGTTGCCTCCATGTGAATGGAAAAGTCAAGGAACTGCCAGAGTCTGGCCATCCAGAAGATACCAACCCCAGTAGGAATCAAGCCTTCTAACCACTGAATTTCTTTTGTTTAGGCAGTTCATTGGTATTTATTTTAGCAACTAGGACACTAAATCACTAACCTACAGAGAAGAGTGACCAAAAAGATCTTCAAGGATTTTGTTTTTCTCTTGCTTAATTGCTCTGACAAGAAATTCCAGTATAATGTTGAATAACAGTGATAAGAGTTGTTATCTATGTCTTTTTTTCTGATCTTAGAGGAGTAGTTTTCAGTCTTTCACCATTAAGTACATGTTAGCTGTGGGCTTTTCATATATGCCCTTTATCATGTTGGGGAATTTTCTTGGAATTCCAGAGTTCTAAGTGATTTTATCACAAAGTGCTGTACTTTGTCAAATGCCTTTTCTGCATTAATTGAGAAGATCATGTGTTTTTTTTTTTTTCCTTCATTCTGTTAATGTATATTATATTAATGGATTTTCTTTTATTGAACCAACCTTGCATAGCAGAGATAAAACCCACTTTATTATGGTGTATAATTCTTTTAATATGCTGTTGGATTTGGTTTGCTAGTGTTTTGGTGAGGATTTTTGCATCTATATTCATTAGAGTCTGAACTTTTCTTTTCTTCTGGTATCTTTATCTGGCTTTGCTATGAGGGTTATGTTGGCATGATAGAATGAGTTAGGTGTTCCCTCTTCAATTTTTTGAAAGAGATTGAGCAGAATTGGTGTTAAGTCTTCTTGGACTATTTAGTAGAATTCCCATGTGAGCCATCTGTTTCTGGGTTTTTCTTTACTGGGAAATTCGTGATTACTCATTCAATCTCTTTACAATTTCTTCTTCAGTCAACATAGGTAATTTGTGCATTTCTAAGAATTTTTCTATTTCATCAAGATTATCTAATTTTATTGGCATACTTTGTCCATACTATCTTATTATATTCCTTTTTTTTCTCATGGATCAATTTTAATGTCCCACTTTTCATTGCTGATTTCCATTAGCTATATTCTCTCTCTTTTTTTATCAGTCTGTGAAATGCTGCGTGATTTTATTGATCTTCATCAAAGAACCAACCTTTGGTTTTGCTGATTCTCTGTGTTTTTTTTCTCTTTCATCTCCATTCTAATCTTTGTTATTTCCTTCCTTCTGCTCACTATGAGTTTAGTTTTGTCTTCTCTATTTAGTTCTTCCAGTTCTCAGGTTGGGGATATAATTTGATGTCTTTCCTCCTTTTTAATGTAAGCATTTAAAGCTATAATTTTGCCTCCCAGGACAACCTTGGCTGTATCCCATAAGTTTTGGCATGTTGTATTTTCATTTTCACTCATCTCAATGCATTTCCTAATTCAGCTTATTTCCTCTTTAACCCATTGTTTGTTTAAGAATATGTTGCTTAATTTCTACATATTTGTGAATTTTTCCACTTCTTTCTCTTGTATTGATTTCTAGCTTCATTCTTTTCTGGCCAGAGAATATATGTTTTATTATTTCAATATTTTTGAATTTATGTAAGCTTATTTTGTGACCCAACATATGGTTTCTCTTGGAGAATCATACATGTGCATTCAAGAAGAAAGAATTTTTTTGTTTTTGTTGGTCCAGTGTTCTGTATATGTCTGCTAAGTATAGTTGGTTTAGTGTATCATTCAAGTCCTGAACTTCCTTATTGATATTCTGATTAGATGTTCTCTACATTAAGGAGAATGGTGTATTAAATTGTCCTACTCTTCATGTAGTACCATCAATTTCTCCCTTAAATAAGTTAGTATTTGCGTTATATATTTTGAGGTTTTGCTGTTAGGTGCATATAATTTTACATCTTCCTGTTGAATTGTCCCCTTTATCTGTATATTATGAAAGATTTGTCCCTTCTAACTGTTTTTTACTTAAAATATTTTATCTGATATTAATACAGCCACCCCAGCTCTCTTCTGGGTATTACTTTCATTCTATAATTTTCCATCCTTTCATCCTCAACCTACTTGTATCTTTGCCTTTTAGGTGAGACTATTGCAGTAGCCTGTAGTTGGCTCATGCTTTTTATCTATTTTTCAATCTCTGCCTTTTGACTGGAGAGTTTAATCCATTTACATTTAAAGTCACTACTGGGGAAGCAGATGTGGCTCAAGCACTTTTGGTGCCTGTCAACCATGAGGGAGGTACCGGATTTGGTTCCTGGTGCCTCCTTTAAAAAAAAAAAAAAGAAGAAGATGAGCACAAATGAACAGACACAGAGAAGAGACAGCAAGAACAAACAGTGGATGGGTGGAAAAAATTTTTAAAAAAGAAAGCTCTGCCTTTCCAAAACATTAAAAAAAAATAGACTCACTACTGATGATACAGGACTTTCCTCTGCCATTTTGCTATATAGCCTTTTTAAGTTTTATAACTTTGCTGTCCTTCACTTCCATTAAAGCCTAATTTTATATTTATTTCCTTTTTGTCTTGTACCATATTGAGTGCCTTCTCATTTCTATATGAATATATTTTTCATCTATTTTGTGTGGTTACCATGAGGTTGAAATTTAACATCCTAAATATAAAACTATTACATTTATTTTCATAGAATTTTGACTTCAAGAATATGCACATATATTTTTCCTCTACCCTTCTGTCCCCTACAATTTTTTTGTGCTTGATATCACCTATATCTTTGTATATTGTCTGTCCAAAAATCTAGATTTATCATTTCTTTTTATGCATTTGCACTTTCACATCTGTAAGAATTAAATGGATTTACATACCAAGCAATACAATACAATAATACTCGCATTGTATTTACACAAATGATTTCCATTACCACAGATCTTTTTTTTCTGCTTTGAACCACTGTCTAATGTCCTTTCTTTTCAGTCTGGAGAACTATCATTAGCATTGTTTGTGGGATAAGTGTAGTGGTGATGAACTCCCTCACCTTTTGTTTATCTGAGAATGTCTTAATCTCTCCCTCATTTTTGAAAGACTCCCACCAAATATAGCATTTTTGGCTGGCAGTTGTTTCCTTCAGCACTGTAAGGATTTCAACCCATTGCCTACTTGTATGCATGATTACCGATGAGCAATTGGTACTCAATCTACTTGTTTTTCCCTCATATGTAATATGTTGCTTTTCCCTTTCAGCTTTCAGAACTCTCTTCTTATCCTTTGCATTTTATAGTGTAATTCATATGTGACAGGATATGATAAACATGTTTAGTGTTCTCTGAGCTTCTTGGATGTGCCTATTCATGTCTTCTGCTAAATTTGGGGAGCTTTCTGTAATTATTTCTTTGATTATTTCTTCTGCCACTTTCTGTCTGTCTTCTCCTTCCAAGATTCCCATATTGCAGATGTTTTTTGCACTCATTGGTGTTCCATAGCTGTTTTAGGTTATTTTTGTTTCAATATTTCTTTTTTCTTTCTGCTTCTCAATGTGACTCATTTCAAGTGATTCTTAAAGGTCACTGAACTTTTCTTCGGCCAGCTCCAATTTGCTCTTGAACTCTGTCTTTTCTAGGGGATGTTCTTGTTGGTTTTTGGGGTCCCTTGCTTAAACAATTTGGCTGTTCCCTCTCCTGGGTATATGTAGCAGGCAAGCCTTTGTGCCAGTTGTCAGCCTCTAACTTTTTGAAATCTCTTTTATTTTCGCATGCTGCTTTTGCCTGAAGGTCAAATTTGGGGAGAAGATTTCCCCAATAAAAGACTTTCCAAAGATGGTTTTTAATAGTTAAAACATGGCCAGAGACCCATGAAGGGGATGCAGACCATCTCTAAATTGCCCTGGAGAAAGAATCATGAAAGGTCCCAAAATCTTCTCTAACAGTTCTCTATAGCTTAGCTTTCCTGGTTTGTCAAATAAATGTAGCCCTTCAGCTAACTGTCCCCTGAAGCCCTGGCAAAGCCCTGCATCTTTAAATATCCACCACTTCCAATTTGTTCATGGAGGGTTGAAATAATGGTGGCACCACTTTTTTCCAGGCTGGGTTAAAACAATAACTCCCCTCAGAGCTAGGGCCCCATGATCTGGATTTCTTAATCAAAAGCCTTGATCAGTGATCAGGTGTGCCCACTGTTGATCTTGGGTAAGAGGATTTTTACAACGCTTTCTGTCACCAGCAGTGGGGAAGCGACTGGACCTACAGTGGCTTGCTGAAAAAGCAGGGGTGGGTAGTTGGGAGGAATTCTAGGAAAATGACATTGTTGTAGGCAGGCAAGGCTCAACTCTTTCACAAAAGCAACAGATAAAGGGCCAAAAGCTGTCAGAGGGACTTGCTTTGGGGTTCAGCAGACTAGGATAGTGCTGCACAAGTCACAGGAGGATGAGGGACAGAGAGATAAAGAACCCAAAACAATAACCATTATTTAGAAAACCCCTGGGGTGGCCATAAAGAGCACTCATCCCCCACTTCCATGACATTAAGCCTGGAAAATGTCCCTGGCTCACTGCAGCCAACTGAGAGGGGGGCAAACATCCTACTCTCTGTCAGCTATTACAAGGGAAAGGGGAAGGTGAGTTGGGTAGCTTCCCTTCAGTGAATTTGGGCAACAAAGCCCACTTTGAATTTGAAATCAAAGGACTGAAAAGTTGAGGTTGAAGGAAACACCCTTGTGGAAAGTTTCCCTGACAAACACCATCTGCTTATTGGTCAAGAAATTGCATAGAGAAAAAATGCTTTTAGGTTTCTCTTAACATCCTGGGAGAAAATCTGTGTTCCATTAGTGAGTCCCTGGCCAAATTTTGATAGCTTAACTGGGCAATTTTAAAGACTTAGGATTTGGTGAACCAAAAATCAAAGAAAAGCTATGTAAAAAATATACTAAGCAAGAGAGAGAAATTAGCCACTAGTGTAAATTCACTGACAGATTCAGATGCCTAGACATCAGGAAAATATTACAAGCCATAGTAAGAAACAGGAAGATTTGGCCCAGCCAAAAGAACAAAACATATATCCTGAAGAATACAGGATTTAAGACACTAAAAAATGATAATCACTCAAATATCCTTTGATATTTGAATTTCAAATATTCAATTCAAAGAACTGAAGAAAAATATGACTAAAAAGATAAAACATTTTAAGAATATACTGGCTGAACAAAAATAATAATTTGAAAGCCTGCAAAGATAAGTAACACAGCTTACGGGAATGAAAGACATAACTGATGAGATTAAGAATACATTAGAAACACATAAAAGCAAATTTAAATTGCTCAAAGACAAACTTAGTCATTTTGAGGACAGAAATAGAAAATAAAAGAAGATGAAAAAAGAAAAGAATGGAAAAAATGCATCAGGGTATCAGAGAATTGGATGACAACATGAAATAAGCCAACCTACACATTAATGGTGTCCCAGAAGTGAATATAAAAGAGGCAGAAAGAATATTTAAAGAAATAATCACCGAAAACTTCCAAACCCTTATGAAAAACATAAATATCAATATCCAAGAAATACAATGCACTCCAAACAGAATAATTCTGAATAGACATATAAAGACACCTACTATTCAGAATGACAAATATCAAAGATAAAGAGGATTATGAAAGCAGTAAGAAAAATACAAAGCATCACATATAAGTGACCTCAATAAGATTAAGTGCCAACCTCTCATCAGAAACCAGGGAAAAGAGAAGAAAGTGGTATGATGTATTTAAGGTACTAAAAGAGAAAACTGTCAGCCAAAAATTCTGTATCTGGCAAAACTGTCCTTCAAAAATGATGGTGAGTTCAAAGTTTTCATGACAAACAGAAATGGAGAGAGTATGTTATCAAAACACCAGAATTGCAAGAGATACCAAAGGGAGTGCTTCAACCTGAAAGGAAAAACAAGGGTGAGAGATGTGGAGAAGAGCATAGCAATGAAGATTATTAAGAAGTGTAAATTAAAAGGTAAAAAGATAGACAATAATAAAGTATGACAATGAATCAAAAGGACAAAATGGATGAAGTAAGTAATGCCTTTACAATAAAACATTGAATGTTAATGGCTTGAACTTATCAATCAAAAGACATAAAAAATATGAGCCATCTATATTCTGTCTACAAAAGATTCACCACAGATGCAAGAAAACAAACACATTGAGAGTGAAAGTTTCAAAAAAAAAAAAAAAAGACATTCCATGCAAACAGTAACCAATAAAGAGCTGGAGTAGTGATAATAATATTGGACAGAATATGTTTTAAATGCAAAGCTTTGCTCCCATGGACACTTCTACAGGATATACCATATGTTGTGTCACAAGAGATGTCTCAATAAATTTTAAAAGGTTGAAATTATACAAAACGCTTTCTCTGATCATAACAAAATGCAGCTGGAAATGCAAAATGGAAGGAAAAGGGAAAAATTCATAAATATATTTGTAGCAGTTTGTTATTATTTATGAATTCCATAAAAGGTATTTGATTGTTTGCAAACTCATCTGTTCCTCTAGGAGTTATGCCCTTTGATTGTATTAAAGTCAGCTGAGATGCCTTTGATTACTTTATGTTACAATTAGGCATTTCATTCGAACACATCATTATGGTGACTCAGTTTAAGTCCCCGACCACTTTGTGGGCTACATAAACAGACATTCAATCCAGGAGACACACAGAAGTAGATACATAGAAGAGCAGGGAGGAATAAAGAAAGCTCCATAGACCCAGAAGAGGAGAGAACTTGTCAGCTTTGATCTCATGGCCCCGGGAAAAGAGATGAAACCTCTGCCTGATAGTTTACAGCTGACCTTGTGAAGAGACCAGAGCAGCTGGCCCAGAAAGAAATGAGTCCTCCAGCCTACTGCTGGGATATGAAGAAGCTGGACCTATGGAGCTTTAAGAAGAAAGAGGAAGGCTGAATCCTTGCAGATGTCACCCACCACTTTGCTTCAACCCATGGCAACAGACATTTGGTGAGAAAGTAGCTCTTATGGTACCTTGAGTTGGACTCTTTAGGGCCTTGTAGCTGTATGCTTCTACCACAAATTAAATACCCTTTATAAAAGCCAAAACATTTCTGGTACTTTGCATCAGCACCCTTTGGCTGACTAATACAATATTAAACAAGACACTCATATAATCAGTGGGTCAAACAAGAAATTGCTAGAGAATTCAGTAAATATCTTGAAATGAATGAAAATGAGGACATGACATCAAAACCTATGCAAAGGCAGCTCTGAGAGTGAAACTGATAGCCCTCAATGCTTACACAGAAAAAGAGAAAGACTTACAATTGAATTTCAAACTGCACACGTAGAAGAACTGGAAGAAGAAGAGCAAACCCATGTCAAACCAAGCTGAAGGGAAGAAATAAAGATAAGAGCAGAAATAAATGAAACTGAGAACAAAAAATATAGAATAATCAAAACCAAAAGTTGGTTCCTCGTGAAGATCAACAAAGTAAAAAAAAAACCCTTAGCTAGATTGGCAATGTAAAAAAGAGTGAAGATGCAAATAAATAAAATCAGAAATGAGAGGGAGGACATTACTACTGATTTTGCAGAAATAGAGATTATAAGAGGATACTATGAACAACTGTATGCCAAAAAAATAGACAATGTAGATGAGGACAAATTCCTAGATACACACAAAAAAACTTACACTTGCCCTAGAAGAAACAGAGGATCTCAAGAAATCAATCAGAAGTAAAGAGATTGAAATGATCATCAAAAACCTACCAAGAATGCTAAGGGGTGTGTTGTCTTCCTTTCTGGAGGAATGAAATTGTTCTAAAATTTATGAGAAGCTGAATGTACAACATCAACATTGTGATTATGCTAAAAGCCATTGATTATACACTTTGGATATTATAGCCAGAAGCATCAGCTATGTACAGTGGGGGAAGCATAGAGAGATTGAGAGGTGAGGAATTTTCTTGTTTGTTTGTTTGATGTTTATTATTATTGAAATAATAAAAGTGCTCTAATAATGATTGAAGTGATGAACACGCAACTATATGATTATATCAAATACCATTGATTGTACACTCTGGATGAATTGTATGTTTATTAATGTGCATTAATAAAACTGATTTGTTATTAAAAAAAAAAAAAAAAAA
>JAQZBX010028095.1:0-27978 GCA_029593785.1 Cabassous unicinctus
ATGACAGATAAAACCCAAATATTCAGGAATAAACTTAACCAACGATTTAAAGCACTTGTATTCAGAAAACTACAACTCATTGTTAAAAGAAATCAAAAAAGGACTTAAATAATTGGAAGAACATTCTATGCTCATGGATTGGAAGACTAAATATCATTAAGATGTCAATTCTACTCAAATTGATAAACAGACTCAATGCAATCCCAATAAAAATTCCACCAGCATTTTTTAAATAAATAGAAAACATGATTATCAAATTTATTTGGAGGGGTAAGGGGTCCTGAATAGCCAGAAACATCTTAAAAAGGAAAAGCAAAGTTGGAAGACTCTCATTTCCAGACTTTAAGTTGTATTACCGAGCTACAGTGATAAAAACAGCATGGTACTGGCATAAAGACAGACACATAGACCAATGGAACCCAACTGATAGTTAAAAAACAGACCCTCACATCTATGGTCAAGTGATTTTTGTCAAACCCACCCAGCTCGGACGGAACAGTCCATTCAACAAATGGTTCTGAGAAAACTGGATATCCATGACAAAGGAAGGAATGAGGACCCCTGTCTCACACCCTATACAAAAATTAACTCAAAATGAATCAAAAACTTAAATGTAAAAGCAAGAACCATAAGGCTTCTAGAGGGAAAATGTAGGAAAATATCTTCAAGACCTGGTGGTAGGAGGTGGATTCTTAAAGGAGATAAGAGGAGGACTGAGATGGACTACTGATATTTAATGTATGTAGAAGTTTTAATTAGCTTTACTGTAAAAGTGTGGAAATAGAGTTGATGGTAACACATTATAGTGAGTAACAGCTGGTTTATAAATGGGAATGTGGCTGAAAATGGTAGTCTAGGGATGTAAATGCCAATTGACAGAAAGCTAGAGAATAATCTAGGGACTGACTAGCACAGTCAACCCAGAGGTGGATGAGAATAGTGGTTGATGGTACAGATGCAAGAGTGTCCTTTGTGAGCTAGAGCAGATGTACATCACTATTGCAGGGTGGTGGGAATGGGGAGAAGCATGGGAAAAATACAACTGGAGTGACCTATGGACTGTGGTTAACAGTAATAATGTAATATTCTTGCATCTATGCCAAAGATGTACTGTGTTGATAATGGGGGAGTATGGAAAATGTGTGCCAAAGGTACGCTGTGGACCTGGTAATGATTGGATGATATTATCTCATAATCTGTAACAAATATTCCACCACAGTGCAGTGTGTTGATAGGTGTTGTTTGGGAATTTTGCACATGTGCATGATTGTTTTGTAAGTTTACAACTTCTGTCATAAAAATATATTTAAAAAATAATAATAGTTTGGGGAAAAAAATACACCAAATGTAAGATAACGACTATAATTAGTAGTAATTTGTAACAAATGTCTCACAACAATGCAGTGTTGGTGGAGGGTTGATGTATGGGAGCCCTGTATGATGTTATGCATGTTTGCTTTTTAAGTTCACAACTTTTACTATGTACTTATTGTTTAGGTATGTTCATGTATAAATGATATAAATAATAATAATAGTAATAGGGTGGGTTGGGGGAAAATGCTTTGGTTAGTAGTAATATCTTGAGGATGCTCTTTAATCATTAGTTAAAAATGTTTCACAACAATGCAGGGTATTGGTGGTGGGGTGAGGTCTGAGCGCCCTGGATGATGTGCATGTTTGCTTTGTAAGTTCATAACTATTGCTCTTCACTTATTGTTTAGATATGTTCATGTATGAGTGACATACTTCAATAAATTCTTAAAAAATAAAATAATAAAATAAAATTTAAAAAAAGATAAACGACAAACAAGCAAACAAGGGTAGATATTTGTTCCATGTGGCAAACAGAGGATTCCTATAAGTAATACATTAAAAAAAAATTTAAAAAAACTCTTGCAAATCAAGAAAAAGGAAAATTCCTACAGAAAAGTGAGCCAAGGACACAAATAGGAAATTCACCAAAGATGGTGAAATAAAGGAAGACATACTCAGCCCCATTCACCAGCTTCCAAGTGCCAATTAAAACAGATGTTTCCAACCTATGGCGGTAAACCACCTGGCAACAGCCTGGAAGGCCCAGGCTCCGCTGGTGAGAGGTGCCCGCAGCGTGTCTGGCTGGCATTTGGCTGGCGCTGGCAAGAGCTGGGTGGAGGCACTGGTCCCAGGTCACCCGGCCCAACCAGCAGGGCCAGGATTCTTCCCCAAGGAGCCGCGTCGGTCAGTCCCCGAGGACCACTGTCTGTCAGTCCCCAAGGAAACATAATCAGTCCAGGTGCACCTGCCCCTGCCCTCAGAAAGCTCAGCGTTGTGGGGGACAGATCGGGCAATTAAAGCCATCACCACGCAACTCAATATACCGAGACTTACAGATGGGGACAGACGCCGTGCAGTCAAAGTACACGCCATCCTCAGGGAAGAGAAAGGGGGTGTTGCTTCAAAAGGGGACGGGCAGGAACGTGTGGCATAGGGGCACACTGGTCTGCAAGGACCTCACTGTGTGTATCCCTCCGTCCGTGCTCGGGGACACACATCAGTCATTTGAAATCAGCCGGGATAGAAGCAGTTACGCCACAGAAATTGGCAAATGCTGCTACAGATCAGGACTGTTTATTCCCTCCAGAGAAGCAACTGTTAACCATTGCCAGCATACCACTGGTGTGTGTGTGTGCGTGCATTGTCAGAGAGTATTTCTGAGAAAAGGACATGTAAGCTGAAACCTGGAGGTTCTGAAGGATGCATAGGAGTTTGGTAGATGAAAGGTAGGGGTAAAGAATTCAAGCAGAGGGAACGGCCTTTGCAAAAGGCAGGAAATAGGGAAATAGGGACTGGAGGGCGAAAAGTCAGGAGCAGGGGTGGGGCTGGGGCATGGGGCCGGCAGCCAGGCTGGAGATTTCAGCAGTGGAGGCCCTTGGAGAATGTGAGCGGGGGAGGACTGGAGCAGATAAAGGCCGGGACGGGGGCCCATGGGGATCAACTGCTGTCTGTGCTGCGCACCCAGCACCCCTCCATCCCTCCGACCCCAGATCACAGTGCCCCTTCCTTTTGTCAGAGAGTCTCCACTCGAACCCTGCAGTGCCGTGGGGCCTGCCCACCTCCTGCCCCCTGCCCACAGGGGCTGGCGTGCCCAATCCAAACCCCAGCCATCACAGGACTCAGAGCTCTGGCCAGAGGGTCACTGGCTGGGGGGTGGGGGGGCAGGACTCTAGCCTGGCCATTGCAAGCACTTCCCTCCACACAAGGGCAGGGAGACCCCTCTCTTTCTCCTGCCCCTCGGAGCTGGGTGGACACAAGCCTGGAGCCGCCTGCAGCCCACTCGGCAGAGGACGAGGCCCTGATTGAGGACAGCAGCAGGGACAGGGAGGGTGGCAGGGTCCTGGAGCTGAGCATCTCCACAGTTGGGACAGCCTGCAAGCAATTTCCCTTGTAGCGCTGCAAGTCCTCAGACAGCCTCATTGTCACCTAAAGAGTCCCGGCCGGGGCCTTTCCTGAGCAAATAATCCAACAACTGCCAAGAGAGTCTTACTTCCTTGTTTTCCTCTTTTGTTTCTCTTTATTTGAATTCTTGTACCATGAGCACGTCCTGCTTTCATGATTTAAAAACAAAAACCAAAATCACAAAGCTATTTGTCTTTAAAAAGACAAAAGCTAAGCCTGCTTCTTGTTCCACTAGCTGCTGGGACTGGAGTGCTGGCTCTGTCCCTGCCCTCCCAGGACAGGGCACCTCAGCCCCAGCCTGGCATGCACGGTTCTCAGGGGCTGCAAGGGGAGCCCCGCTCCCACGGGGCTCTGGGGAGCAGAGCTCCATCCCAGGCAGAACCTGGAGATGGACTTTGGCCCCACCCACCGAGCACCTGCAGCCACCTCTCTGCAAGGACTTCCGTGTTCTGACTTGGAGATTGGGGTCTTTATTGAACATCCATTGGTCCCCAAGAGCATGATGTTGGCTGCAGCGGCCCCCTGGGCTGGAAAGCACCCTCGGGCAGGGTGGGCCTGAGCAGCAGCCTGCCCCAGGAAGCCAAGAGCCCAGGGAGCTGAGCCCTGGAGGGGAACCCAGAGGACAGCCGGGGGTTGGAGGGAGGGAAGGGGAACTTCCTGCAGGAGGTGGAACTGAATGAAGTTTGGCAAGGATGAGCAAGAGTGAGCCAGGCAGAGCAAGGAGGAAGGACATTCAGGTGGGGAAATAGCATAAATTCCTGGGAAAGGTGGCAAGGGCACATTCCAAGTTCATTCATTCAAAACTGGACCGGTGGAGAGAAGCCGCAGTGCCCAATGGGAACAGGGCATGATGAAGACTTCCTGGAGAGCAGCCCTGGCCCGAGTGCCTCCCTCTCCTCCAAATCATCCAACCTTCCTGGCCACCCCCTCCAGGAAGCCTCCCGGATTGCTCCAGAGCCCATGGCTTCTCTCTTTAAAGAGATCCTCTCCCGTGTCCTGGAGGGCCAGGCACCACACGGGGCAGGCACATTCCCATATGAGACCTCATTCCATCTTCTCACCCAGTCTGCCAGGAAGACTGCATGAGCCCATTTTGCAGATTGGGAACGTGAGGCTGCAGCTGAGATGTCTCAAACCCTCAAGGCGGCTCTGGGTTAGGCTCAGGCTCCTGCTCTGTGACCACGACCTCCTGGGCCAGGACTCTGGCCTCAGCATCTCTCCCAGCCCTTGCCCCCTGGTGCCAGATGCCCAACAAGTCCTACGGAGGAAGCCCAGGGGTAATGAGTGGAGGGAAGGAAGGGCAGTAACCAAAAGAGGGACCGCGTGATCACCATCTCCGAGGGCGCTCCCGTCAGCCTCAGGGAAGTTCACAGGTGTGGGGGGACCCTAAAGAGAGCTGGGCTCTGCTCACCACCCAGGAGAAAATTTCCAGTCCCCGAATACCCATCTACATCTGGTTCGTTTCCTGCTGACCACCAGAGCACCCTGTGACTGGAAGATTTAAACAAACACAAGGAATATTTCCATCGTCTTGGGGTGGGGCAAGAAGACCAAAGCAAAAAAACTTGAAAGAAAAAGGCCAATCATTTCGACTGCTTAAAAATAAATAAGGAGGGGGCAGATGTGGCTCAAGCAGTTGAGCATCTGCTTCCCAGGTCCTGGGTTCAATCCCTGCTGCCTCCTAAAAACAAAAAAATAAAAACAACAAGCAAACAAATGAGAAAACCAAGTCAGGGAAGCCGATGTGGCTCAGTGGTTGAGTGCCGGCTTGCCACCTCTGAGGTTCTGGGCTTAATCCCCAGCCTCCGTACCTCAAAAAATAATAATAATAATAAAATAAATAAATAAGGAAAAACTTCTGCACTAGCAAGAGACAAATTCTCAAAGGAGAAAATATTTGCAACATATGTCATGGACAAAGGGTTAAGAGCCCTTCTATACAAAAAGCTCTAACAAATTAACAAGCTAAATGATGAGTATAAAAAAGAAGAAATGAAAACGGCCAATTAACATATGAAACCAGTCATGAAATAAGCGTAAACTAAACCTGCAGTGAAGTACTGTTCTGCCGGCCAGGCGGGTAGAGGGTAAGGTGTGTGCCAATGCCCGAGTCGGGGTGGGCACGTCCACGGCCGGGGGCACAGCCCCCGGGGACGTTTTGCCTGCATCTAGGAAACCCTGCTCTCCACCCGGAGCCTTTATCCCAGCAATCCCGAGCAGATCCTGCGGGACGAGCCTGCTGGAGCCGCACCCGGCGCCTGGAGTGCACGAGGGGGCATCCGCAGGAGGTGTGGTCACACACAAATATGACCGCTCAGAAGGACACTGAACGACGGGGGCGGCCAGGCATGAGGCTGTAGAACACGGGACAGAGTAACTGGATTCTTTGGTACCTTCTCGGTGCTCATGTTGCCTGGAGCCCCAAATTTCGGGGTGTACGCTCCGGCCACGAGCAGGGGCTGTGCGCAGAGCCGGGAGCTGCCTTCGAGGGCAGGGGCGGCGCGATCCGCACAAACGCCGCGCCCCCCGCGCCGTCGGGTCCCCGGGCTCGCGCCGGGTCCTGCCCCACCGCAGCCCGGCCAGGGGCCCGGGTCCTCGGGTCCTCGTGCCCAGAACCGAGGCACAGAAGGGGGGTTTCGGGTCGGCCAGGGGGACCCTCGCGGACCCCGGGCCCGAGCGCAGCGCAGACGCCGCGGCCACGCTCCCTGGGGCGGGCGCGACCCCCGCGCTCAGGCTGCCCGCGACGCGGACGGCCCCTCCGGGATCCCCCACCCCGCCCGGGCGCGGCCGCGGGGCGCGGGCTCACCCAGCATCTCCTTGCGCCGCTGCGTGTGCGGCTGGTCGGTGTAGACCCACTCGAAGTCGCTGCGGCCCGCGCTGTTCCCCATGGCGGGGCGGGGGCGCGGGGCGCTGCGGGGCTCGGCTCCCGGGCTCCGCTCCACCTGCCTCTGCCGTGCGCGCCGCGCCGGGCAAAGTCGGGGCTCCGGGGCGGGGCCTGGCGGCGGGGCGGGGCCAGGTGAACCCCGGACCGGGAGCCGGGGGCCGGGGAGGGGCCGCCTGCCGCCCGCGGAAGCCGCGGGGCCTCGGCGCCGCCCCTGCTTCCAACCCCAGTCGCCTGCGTTGAAAGATGCGGCGTAGGGGGCGTCCGGAGGGGCTGCGGGGGCCGCGCGCGACCCGCCAGAGTCCCGGAGGCAGCGCCAGTCTTCCCGCGGCCCAGCCCCGCGCACGGACAAGCCGGGAAGAGCAGAAAGGGGCAGAAGGGGAATTACATGGATGCGACGGGGCGGGTCGGCAAAGCGCTCAGGCAGGGCTCGCCGCCCCAGCTCTTCCTTCCCCTGCCTGCCTAACCCCGTTTGCCCTCTGCCTTCCTTTCATTGGGCAGGTGACGGCAACCATGCCTGAGTCTGAATCAAGACGGATTAGTCTGGTCCACCCCTGCCCTCAGGGAAGTCGAGGTCACGATGGAGACACAGGCACCCAAGTGACTCTGGGTGACACATGCCATGACACAGGTAGACCCAGGGGCAATCGCGGTCCAGTAGAAGGGACTTTTGAATTGGGTCTTGAAGGATGAGTAGGAGTTCATCAAGTAGAGAGCAGGAGAGGGCATTGATGGTAGAAGGAAAAGAAGGTGCAAAGGTTCATAGGCATGCAAAAAGCCAGCCATTCTCCATACGGAGAGCGGGATTTTCTGGGGTGGGGGCTGTGCACTGCGTTCACCTCAGGAGCTCACGAGGGAGGTAGGCAGAAGAAAACTTAGGTGCAGAGGAAAGTTTGTTCATACCAGCACAGCCACGGTCTGCCCCAGACAAACAGGCAAACAAGCATGGCCGTTCTTTATTTGCAGTGTTATTTATACATTACAGTTATCATTTAAAGTTATGCAGAAGGAACACAGAACGCAATTCTCCGGAATCATTTCTGCTGTGCTCAGGAAATATGTGTGCTGGGCTGAGGACCTTATGCATTGGATATAAGGCATGCCTGATCCGGGGAAAACAAGAAACTGAGCCCAGGTTAATAGTTAATCTAGCAGCTGGGCTGCTGCCCAGGTTTTAACCCTTACAAGGCCGCTGCCTGAGCTTTAACTCTTACACATTCCACCCCCAAGGACAGCAGCCCTAGCAGCTGTGGGGGTGCATCGCCACCAAACCCCACAGCCGCATACGGACAGCAGCAGCCTAGAAGCATGCACCCTAAACCTCTTAGGTTTTCTCCACGAGCTCATTTTTAAGTACCTAGGGACTCCCACCAGTTTTGTACAGGGTTTACCTGTGATTTCTGGATATTTTGTATTTTATGGCTCATTTTTTGCAGAGCTCCTTGAATGGATTTTTTATTATAAGGACTATATACACAGCATTTAGTATGTACTAATGCACATGTGCCTCCTTGTGCTGCAGTAAGTAAATGTAGGACCATGCGGTTTTATAACATAATGTGGCGGATTTGATCGGTTGTTTTTTGTTAACTGGGCAACTGCATATTCTGAAGCATCCAGGGCTTGGGCAGTGTGATGTGCTAAGGCTTCTACATCTAATTTAACTTTAATGGCCCCTCCCCCAGGAAGGAGAACAGCTAATGGGTAAAACCACCAGGGTGTCCGTTTGGTTTTGTGCTATGATTTACTGTGTTCCAATTTTGGGGTTTCTGATTTAGAGTGGAAACAATGCAACCTGGAGTGAAGGGGCGTCCTCAAGTGCAAAGCCCACTCCAGTTGGCTGGGAGAGGTGGCCACCCATGGGGCCCACAGACCCAGCCGGCAGCCTGTCGGTGGGCTTGGTTCCGACGCACGGCTGGCCGTTGCACCAGCGGGAGCCGCCCCCCACTACGTGAGCAGTGGTGCACAAACTCAGAGGTACCTCCCCTGCTGGTTTTTTGGGATCCCCTTTTGTTCTAGACACTTTGGGGCAATGCTCCGCAGTTCAACATGTTCGGCAGGGAGCCAGACCCCTCCATTACACGGGGCATGGCCAAACCACGGAGGACGCGGGTCCAGGTCCCAGTGGAGAAGTTTCTCAACATGCCGCCAAACTGCTTTTTATTTTGTTGTCGTTCGGTCGGCCGTTTTTAATCACGTTTTGTTGTCCTGTGTTGCGAGGGCAATATTTTAGGCTAAATTATCAGCCGAATTGACCAGCGTACACCCAGCAGCGGGACGCGTACACCTGAGCATAGATGGGTGCCCAAGCCAGCAAGCTGTTGGCAGAGCCCCTAGCGGTGGTAAGACAAACGCCTAAGTGTGGCTAGGAGAGGCAGATCATGCCCATCCAACAGGACACATCCCAGCTGGCCGTCCTTAGACAGCAGAGTGCACTTTGCGGTGTGCGCCAGGGCGAGGACACCATGCCCCCGGGCCTTGTGGCACAGCTGGTGAGACGCTCTCTTCAACCTGTAACAGGATGGGGGAACTCGTGATGGACTATAATGCCAGAACGAACGTACCTTTTAGGATGGCGGCCGCAGTGGCAGTCGTGGTTACCGTAAACCTTAGTGATTATGTGTCAGTAACCCAAGGGGTTGCAGTTGATTGACATTGTGCCTCGTTCCCCCAGGGCGTTACCAAAGCTACCCATCGAACCTGGGGAGCCTTTAAAGTCCAGGGCCGTGATATAGAGACTGTTTCTCCTCTGTGCCTTACGGAGGGCGCTGGCAGCAGTACTTGCCCTCCCTGCACTGCGGTTTTGACAGTAGATCCTCGTAGTGGCCTGTAACTGGACGGGGGCAGCTGCACACCGCAGCAGGGCTTCTATCGGTGCCCCTCCTCCCTGCCAGGGTCCTTCATTCAAACGTTGTACCACCAACCAGAGGCGATCACGCCACCCCCACAAGGTTGGAGTCCCAACCTTTAAGAGGCCATTAATAACGTTCAATCATGCCAGCTGCTAAAGGATTGCAGGGCACGTGACATACCCATTGTGTTCCCTGCCGGAGGGCCCATTGCTGCACTATTTGCCCATTAAAATGGGAAGCTCTGTCACTTTCTGTAGTCAATGGCCAGCCATACATGGCACACAGCTGTTGTAACGCTTGCACAATCATAGCTTGGGGTGCCTGGGGGGCAGGACACACATAGAGCAGACCTGTGGCCATGTCAATGGCCGTAAGAGCACATTGGCACTGCTGGCTCAGAGGTAATGGCCCGATAACATCTATCTGCCATCTCGTGAGTGGGATGTGGCCTCACTCAATTTGACCCACAGTCCTGGGCAGTGGTTTCGATGTAACAGGGAACATTGGGGGCACGCACGGCACACTGCCCAAGCGGCCTCCGTGTTCACAGCCACCCCCAAAGGCATGCAGCCCTCATCACCGTGGGGACTCCAGCATGTAGGAGTTTTTGGTGCAGCCACACGGCTGTGTCCTGAGCACTCTTTACCCACAGGGTCAGCTCAGTCAGCTGATCTGCTTCATCGTTGCCTGGATGCAGAAGAGGGCAGTGGGCAGCTGCTTGGTACCCTGTCACTTGTTTAGACAAGCCCCATCCCCATAGGTCTTCCCACATGGAACGTCCCCACAGGGGCCGATGGGCTACTGACCAATCCATGTGCTTCCTTTCCGGCAGCCACAGGGTAAGACCTTTAAATACCGCCCGGCTGTCGGTACATGTCACTAAGGGGTGGGCTTCACGGCCCACTACGAGCCTCACGGCCCCCAGCTCAGCCCACTGGCTGCTTTGACCAACCCTAATTCACACCTGATGGTATCGGCTGAGGGCACACCGCTGTGGCAGTCCATCGAGCTGCCTGTCCTCGGCTGGCCCCATCAGCAGACCATGCCTGCTCTGGCACGGTCCCTAGCCCGGCTTTGGATGGGGAAACTTCCCTCGTGGGGACTTGCAAGGGGGTCTCTGGGTCCAGTGTCCCAGCATACATTAAGGGACCTAAACCTTGTTGCAACTCTTTACTCAGTGGACTGGAAGCAAACGAGCTTCTCTGTTCCAAACAGGGCCCCCACTTGGCCAGGGTCGCCGTCTGCGCCACACCACTTCGTGGCCGGGCAATCCAATTCTGTGCCCATCCTTTATAGGGTAGGTGGTAAATATTTTTACCGGGGCTTCCCAGGTTATGGTTTCAGCACTCTGTGCGGCAGCGCACAGCTTCCAATTGCTTCTCTATGAGAATACAGCGCTTCTCCACTTGTCTATAGCTGACCCCAAAATCCCACTGGCTGTCGCAGCAGCTCAGTCTGTTGTCCTAAGCCCCAACCACAGCCTTCCTCTGTAACGTGCACATCTAATTCACACGGGCGGCTGGGATCAGCCACTGACAAAGTTTGGGCTTAACAGCCCTCTTGGCTTGTACGAAGGCCTACTAGGCCTCGTCAGTCCAGCTCCATTCATGCCTTTTTTTGTTAACTTATATAAAGGCTTTGGGACCTGTGCCAATTGGGGAATAACCACTCACCAGTAACCCAGGAGACCCACAAAGGCCTGCAGCTGTCTCACTGCTGGGGGGCGTGGGGAAGCTTGAATCTCATCATTCACTGCTTCGGGGATTACTTCTGTCCTACCCGGCCATGCAATACCCGAGAATCTGACCGACAGCCCAGGCCCTTGCCGCTTGTCCCGATTTACCGCCCATCCTTGACTTTCAAGGTGGGCGACCAGAGTGGGAACAGCAGCCTCCAAATCTGCAAGAGAATCAGAGGTTAGCATTACATCCTCAAAGTAATGATACACCCCAACGGTATCGGCACGTTGCACTTCTCTAGGCCTTTAGCCACTGCACCATGACAGATGGTGGGCTGTGAGGATAGCCCACGGGCAATACAGTAAAAGCCCCCTGTCGGCCTCCCCGCGTGAAGGCAAGCTGATCCTGTGCTTCCTCAGCAAAGGCGATGGAGAAAAAGGCATTTTCCAAGTTCAGAACAAAGTGATAAGTTCCCAGCGTCAAAGTCAGTGTCCATTAGGCTAAGAATAGAGGGCTGGGCCACCTGAAAAGGAGGAGCCACGTCAGCAGCCCTAGGCTACGTCCCGTCGGGCTTGCCTCTGGGCTGCACCTGAGCATGAAACGGGCTCCGGGCCTCACGGAGGACGTGTGCCTTAACCAGTTCTTTAGCAGTTGTCGCTATTTCTTCATGCCCTCCTGGCAAACGGCGCTGCTTCATGGTCGCTGTCCTGCGGGGTTCAGGCGCACCGCCCCGCACCACGGGTTTCCCTGCCCGTACTCACAGACAGAATTCACCAAAGTGGTTTGCAGGGTCAAATTTCTCAACACATCTACACCCAGGAAATGCTCTGGGACAGTAGAAATGCACACAGTGTACATTTGCGGAGGCAACCGTCCAATTCCCAACATCACCTTTGTCTGGAAGACCTGCAAGGTGCCTTGTCCAGTATAACCGTAACGGTCCACGTAGGCACAGGTGTCTGCGAATTTATCCAGTTGCCTATAAAGAAGGGTACATTTTGCACCCGTGTCCACAAGGGCCAAGACATGCTGCACATTCTGTGGGGACCAGTGGATTGCCAGCTCCTCGTAGGGCCTTCGGTCTTTCCGAGGGTCCCCATCTCGGACGCCGTGGCCTGCTTCCTATGTAAAGGTCAACACGGGCTCCGTGGAGCACCCGGTGTCCCCTAGCAGGCAGTCACTGAGTTGCGCGGTTTCCCTGACCTGCTGTGGTTTCTGGGCTCTTCCTGCTCGCCGCTGAGCAGACTCTAGCTGTCTCCAAAGGTCTAACAAGACCACGTTTGGTTGCCCACTTATCTGAGTTGGGTCTACTCCGGTGATTACCAGATCATTCCACATGTGCTTCTGGTGACCTTCACAGGACCTCGCTTAGTCCTGGCCTGCGGACTTGGCTGTTTTATGAGACGGGGGCATGTCATTTCTTGTTGCCACTGGACAGACCTTGGTCCATTGGCTCTCAGCCTCGCCAAGACTAGCCATCATGGCTGTCACTTCATGGATCGGGTGCCCTACATACGGGGTCAAGATAACCATCAGGCACCCAAACGAGGGAGCAGTGGCATGTTACACGAGCAGGTCCCTCATCCGACTCGTGAACCTCTCAGCATCGGGTCCCTGGTTATTAGGGTCAAATGGGCACTGCGCATGCCCATTTCCTGAACTACTTGTACAGGGTCAGCATATGTAGTTCACCAGCTCACTGAGTCCAATAACTCCCCTGCGTCATTCCCAGACTGTACAAACGGCTGTCTGGAGCCACTCCATCAACGTATGATCAGGGTTTCCCCCAGCATGCTGCCACACATTTGAGAGACGTTGGCACAGCAGAGGGTGGCCAGTAAGAGGTGCTAACTTCTCTATCTCAGTCCCAGAGCCCGCATCCCACAGGCGCAGCAGCCATGCAGCTGTGGGCTCTCCCGGCTTCTGCCGAAATTGCCGCCCAATTCCACCAGTTCTGCCTGCATATGAGGATGGAACACGGGGTGCTGCACTACACATGGTTGCCCAATGGGGTGTCCCCCTTGCCCCACATCCTGATCATGTTTCACCTTTTGTGTCACGACCGGACGAGCTTGCCAGATGGGTCCCACTTCTTCTTCCTCATCCGAACTGCTACCAACTGACACGTCTCGTCACTCCAGCCACACATGCGACTGCTGCAGTTACTCACGCAACTGGTGAATTTCCCTCTCCTGTTTCAACGTCTCTTGGGTGGTGTCTCATAACAAAGCTAGGAACACCCATCCCACCCACGCAGCAGCCGCATGGGCTTCATTTCCCCTGTGGCTGGCTCAGCCGGCTGCAGGACACCTAGCAGCGCTGCAGGGTCATGGTGGGTGTCACATCCAGACACATGCACCACCGAGATTTCACCTCGGGAGCCCGTGAGGGCGGAAGGAAAACTTAGGTGGAGAGGGAAGTTTGTTCATGCCGGCACAGCCGTGGTCTGCCCCAGACAACAGGCAAGGAAGCATGGCTGTTCTTTATTTGCAGGGTTATTCATACATTACAGTTATCATTCAAAGTTATACAAAAGGAAACACAGAATGCAATTCTCCAGAATCATTTCTGCTGTGCTCAGGAAATATGTGTGCTGGGCTGAGGACCTTATGCATTGGATATAAGGCATGCCTAATCCAGGGAACACAAGAAACTGAGCCCAGGTTAATAGTTAATCTAGCAGCTGGGCTGCTGCCCAGGTTTTAACCCTCACACAGGGGCACAGAGCTCCCCGTCCTCCCCTTCTCAGGGCTTCTCCTCTCCCTTCCTCTCCGGGGGCCCTGGTGGTGTGCCTGGAGCCCCTCCTCTGCCCGGAGCTGCCTGGCAGCACACTGGCTCAGTAGCCAGAGTCACCCGGGCGGGCACTCAGCCAGCCAGAGGTTACAAGACGCTCCCCTCCGCCCTGGTGGAAGCTGCCTCCCTGGGTGTGGCACACTTGGCAGGCCTCTGGCAGCACAGGGCCAAAGGCTGTCCTGGCATGAAGTTGGCGAGGAGGCAGCCAGCCTCCAGGGCTGCCAGCACCTGCCTCCAAGTCAGGCCGTGGGGAGGCGGGCTGGCACGCAGGCCTGACCACCACCCAACAGGGAGACCCCCAGAGCCCAGCGCCATCCCCACCCCTTGCAGCAGCCAGCACCCACCAGAGTCACCTGGCCTGGCTCCTTTCTGAGCCACAGGGCCTTCAGAGGTCATCGTGCCAACCGCCACTTTACAGATGGGGAAACCAAGACCCAGAAATAAGGAGTCGCCTAAGTACGTGGACAGAAGCTGCAAAGCTGAGACAGCCCCGGCCCCTGACCTTTGACCTTAAAAGCCTCCAAGATCAGGGTGTTCACCCCCGTGTCGAGCTCAGGGAGACCTGCTCTCCTGAAACTCAGCCCTGGGCCCCAGCTCTGCCCTCCGGAGCACCCCCAAGCCAGCCGGCCCCCGCTGCCCCAGCACAGGTTTCAGGCGCCCTCCTTCACACCCGGGTGAAGTGAGCCCAGTGCCCTCAGTTTGGAAATGCAGGAACCCAGACCAAGGAGGGACGAGTCGGAGGACACACCACAGCCAGACCTGGGGACAGAATCAAGGCTTGAGAGGCACGACCCCCACCGGTGCCCTTGCCAAGGAACTGCTAGGCCCCAGAGGTCTGCTTGGACCAGAGAAAATTAACTCGAGGGATGAGTTTGGCCTGAGTGTGTGCCATCACCTCCCCGTTCTACCCCAGATTCCTAAAAACCAACAAAAAAAGACATTTGTCATGCAGGATCCTGGATGGGGACTCTGAAACAGAAAAAAGGACACTAGGTAAAAGCTAAGGAAATCAGAACAGAGTTTGGATTTTAGTTAATAATTCAACTGTTTTGGTTCATTCATCGTAACATATTCCCTTACTAGGGTGAGATGTTACTAGTAGGGGAAATTGGGTCCAGGCTGTATGAGAACTCTCTATTCTTTCTTAGCAATTTTTCTGTGTGTCTAAAATTGTTCCAAAAATTAAGCTTATTTCACATATGCGTACACATTTGCATATGGTTGTTAAATCCTCTGCAGCACGGAAAGCAGGCACTCTTACCACTCTTCTTTCTCCTCGGGTCCCCCACGCCCCAGCTCCCCTGCGCTGGGCAGCAGCCTGGGGTTCTGCTGAGTCTAGGAGGGCACTGGTTGTAGCCCCTTGGCCAGAGGGCCCTGGTGTCTGGAGCTGCCTGGCGGGGCAGGGAGCACCTGCACCCGGAAGTCTTAACTGCAGGGCTTTGTGATGCCCGAAGAAAGCCCAGTTCTGCTCCCCTCTGCATGCCACACCACCCCTCCCAGCCCTCCCCAAAGCCAGCAGAGGTCCACATCCCATGCCACAGAATCAGCCAACATCCAAGGGATGCCCATGCCATGCACGAAGGCCGAGCGGCACAAGAAGGGGAAGAATTTAACGACCGAGAAAACAGAGCAAGTGGAGAAGGCAGAGCTGGATTTAGGGATGAGAATAATATCTCTCAAAAGGCACGAAAAGCTACTTAAAATACATATAATAAACCAGAGATGGGCATTTAAAAATTGCTTGCTAAAAAAAAAAAGCCCTCTGATGAAATGGAGTGTATGAAAGAGGAGACACGGAGGACAGGTCAGATTTCCAGCATTGGTTTAATGAAGGTTCTAGAAGGACAGGAAAGAACAAAGGAGCCGCACCATTTATCTCTAACCTGCCTTATTTTCTTCATAGACATCATGATCACTGAAATTATAATTAAAATTTAATTATATGTAATTTTGGTGATCCCTGTCTAAATCGTCATAGTATGTATTTATTTGCTTGTTTATTGTTTTCCTTCCACTGGAACATCTTGTCCTCTCTGTCTGCCCCTGTTATCCCCAATGCATAGAACAGTTTCTGGCACATATTCCCTTAATAGCTATTTGTTGAATGAAATAAGGCATGAATCATGTTAAACAAGTAATAAATGAGATTCCCCAGAACGGAAGAAAAACATGAAACTTCAGATTGGAAAAGGATCAAGGGTGTCAACAAGATTAAAACTTGATTTAGCCTCTTTGAAAAACTCTTATCAGTGTCTACTAAAGTTACACATACGTCTACTTTATGATCCAGGAATTTCACTCCTGGGCATTTGTTCAAGAGAAATGAAAATATATATCCACCAAAAGACATGCATGAAAATATTCATAGCAACTTTATTCACGAGAGCCAAAACCTGGAGAAAACCCCCATGTCCAACAACAGGGGAATGGATAAACAACTTGTGGTATATCCAGACCCTGGGATACTGTGCAGCAATAAAAAACAAATTACTAATGCACACACCAACATGGAGGGATCTCCTAGACCTAACACTGTTTCACACAAATATGCACCCAGGTTGAGCTGCAGAGTCGACACAATCCCAATCCCAATCCCAGCAAGCGATTGTGTAGATATCGACAGCCTGATTCTAAAGTTTCTGTGGGAAGCTAAGAGACTTAGACTAGCCAACAAAAACTGAAGAAGGTGGAGGACTTACACCAGCCGATTTCAAGACTTACTGTAATCAAGACAGACCCTGGTGAAAGAAGAGACATAGGTCAATGGAGCAGGAAGAGTCACACAGAGACGGTCAACTCGCCTTTGATGGAGGCACAAAGACAGTTTAACGGAGAAAAGATGGTCTTTTGTATTTTCAGCAAATGGTGCTGGAACAGTTGGATGCCCATGTGCAAAATAATAATAATAATAATAATAATAATATGCCTTACACAAAAATTACCCCAAAATGGATCATAGACCTAAATGTAAAATGCTAAATTATAGAACTTGAAGAAAACAGAGAGATATTTACATGAACTTGGGTTTGGTAATGAAGTTTTTTTTAAACAAAATTTTATTGAAGTATATCATTCATGACATACATAAACAATAAGTGTATTGTAAAATTTGTGAATTTACAAGACAAGCATGCATGTCATCATACAAAGCTCCCATTCATCTCCACACCACCAACACTGCATTGTTGTGAAACATTTGTTGCAAACTATGAAAGAGCATCCTCAAAATATTACTAACTATAGTCTCTATCTTACATTTGGTGTATTTTTCCCCCAACCCACCCAATTATTATTATTATTTTATTTATTAAGCAGTTGTATTGAGATATATTCACATACCATACAATCTATCCAAAGTGTATAATCAGTGACTTTTAGTATAATCACAATGTTGTGCATTCATCACCACAAAAAATTTTAGAACAATTTCATTGCTCCAAAAAGAAAAACTCCACACCCCTTAGCATTCCTTCCCCAGCCCTATATAACCACTAATCTAATTTCATCTTTATAAATTGATTTATATTTACAGTTTACATAAATGGACTCATACAATATGTAGTACTTTGTGTCTAGTTTCTTTCACTTAGCATGTTTTGGTTTTTTTTGTCTGATATTAACATTTTATAGGGAAGCGGGTGTGACTCAATGGATAGAGCTCCCATTTACCATATGGTAGGCCCTGGGTTCGCTTCCCGGGGCCTCCTTGTGAGGGCAGACCGGCCCGCGCGGCGCGGTGGGCTGATGCAGCAGGACCTCACAGCAAGGGGGAGATAAGCAGACACGGAGAAGACACACAGCGAATGGACACAGCAGCACAAGCAGCAAGGGGGGGATAAATAAAATAAATAAATAAATCTTTAAAAAAAAAAAAAACATTTTACAGTATTAACATACATTTGTTCATCTTCAAAGAAAAACAGTCTTATATATGCAATTTTACCCGTATTCATATTTCAACATGCATTTTTACTATACTAACAGCCCCATGTTACATTTTTTAGCTTTCCTTTTAGTAATATACATGACCTTAGACTTTCCCTTTCAACCACTTTTATACCCACATAATAGTACTGCTAGTTACAAATATTAATTTGGGCTTTCACCTTTTCTATACATTTCCAAAGATTAACACACATCCTTTTTACCAGTTCTGCACAAGTTAAAGTTCAGCTTTCCATTCTCTAAACTCATTCTATTTTCTGGTGACCCATATTCAAGTTAGTGACTCCATGAGATTACACAATATATTTAGTCCCTAGTTTTAAATACAATATCAAAAGTACACTCCATGACAAAAAAAAATAAGTTGGACTTTATAACAATTAAGAAAAACTTTTCCTCTGTGAAGGACACTGTTGAAATCATGAAAAGACAAGCCACAGACTGGGAGAAAATATTTGGAAAGCACTTATCTGATAATGGATTTGTATCCAAAACATTCAAAGAAATCTTAAAGCTCAACAATAAGAAACCAAAAAACCAATTTAAAAATGGGCAAAAGATCTAAACAGACACCTTACCAAAGAAGATAAATAGATGGCAAAGAAGCATAGTCTTACCAGACAATCCAGCAGTTACTCTCCTGAGTATTTACCCAACTGATTTGAAAACTTATGTCTACACTAAAATCTGCATAGGAGTGTTTAGTGCAGGGTGATGGTTAATTTCATGTGTCAAGTTGGCTAGATTATGGTCTCTAATTGTCTGGCCAACTAAGCACTGGCCTGAGTGTTACTAGCATGAGGGTATTTCTTAGATGGATTTAAGTCATTAATTGATCAAATTATAGTTGATTGCAACTGTAATCAATACGGAAGACTGCCTTCAGCAATGAGAGGAGTCTCCTCATCCAATCGGGTGGAGGGAGGCCTGAAAGGGAGAACTGAGGATTTTAGCAGCCAAGAAAGAAGAACTTCTGTATCTGCTTCAGCCAGCTTGTCCTGGGGAACGCATTGGAACCTTCATTGGGGCACCCAGCTTGCATCCTGCCCTACAGAATTCGGACTTGCCAATCTCCACGGTCACATGAGCCAATTCCTATAATAAATCTCTTAATATTTGTGTCTTTGTGTGTGTGTGTTTCTCTGGAGAAACAGAACCGATAGGATATGGATCGTGTTTGGATGATGGTACATCTATACAATGGAATATGATTCCGCAATAAAAGGCAATGAGCTATCACGCCATGAAAAGACATGAATGAATCATAAATGCATGTTACTAAGTGAAGGGCTCCAGTCTGAAAAAGCCACATATTGTATGATTCCAATTATAGGACATTCTAGAAAAAGGCAAAACTGTGTAGACTGTAAACAGAACAGTAGTGTAGGAGTGCTGGGGGTGGGGTTGAACAAGCGAAGCATGAGGGATTTTTTTTAGGAAGGAAACTATTCTATATGGTACTATAATGGTGAATACAAGACATTAGCATTTGTCAAAACCCACAGGAATTTACAGCACAAAGAGTGAAACTTAAAGCATGAATATTTTTTAAAAATCATTTAGGAGGTCAGGGAATCCCAGAATAGAATGCATGATGTGACAAAAGAATCTAAATGGGGAAGCGGCTGTGGCTCAGTTGGTTGGGCTCCTGTTTACCATAGGGGAGGCCCCGGGTTCGATTCCCGGGGCCTCCTGGTGAAGGCAAGCCAGCCCGCGCGGCGCGGTGAGCTGACGCAGCAGGACGACCCAACAAAGGGAGACAAGCAGACACAGAAAATCACACAGCAAATGGACACAGCGAGCACAAGCAGCAGGGGGGGATAAATAAATAAACAAAATCTTTTAAAAAAATAAAGAAAGAAAGAATCTAAATGTATTACAAATGCATGAAACAACCTCACCGAAGGGGATGAAAGAATAAGGTACTGACCTAAGTAACCTGGAAATGAGTGGACCCTGTTAGATTAAAGGCAAAATAAACTGCACATAAGCACTGGACTCTGGTTGATAATGATATTTCCAATGGGGAATGGTTAATAACTCTGAAACCACTATCCATGTATCCTGGAACCGAACAGGTAAGTAAACAGGTGACAGATGATGGGAGCCAGGTTTCTCACTGCTGGAGTGGGAAGTAACAGGCGGATAAACAAGGGAGGAGGCTAGAATGATCTGTGCGGTGATGGTTAGAGTTGGAAACATCAATATAAACTCACGTTTCGCTTCATACGAATACAGATGGTTACATAGAGACGTTTTTATTGATATGTGTTGTCTTAGTTTGCGAAAGGGCTGCCAATGCAAAATACCAGAAACGGGTTGGCTTTTGTAAAGGGAATTTATTTGGGGTAAGAGAGTTTGGTTTCAAGGCCATGAAATGTCCAAATCAAGGCACCATCAGAGATGCTTTCTCACCAACGGTCAGCTGCCAGCAGATCCTGGAGTCCTGCCACGTGGCCAGGCAAGATGGTGGCAGTCTCTGCCAGGGTCCCTGCCTTCCCCTTCCAGCTCAACTTCTCCTTGAGCTCAGCTGTGGGCGATCAGGCGTATGGCTCCTCTCTTCCCAGGCCTGTCTCTCAGCTTCTCCGCTGATTCCAGCCTCTGGCCTCTCTCAGCTGTAGCTGATCCTGGCTTCCTCTTTCACATGGCCAGGTCAAAATGGCAGCTGTCTCCTCCCTGCGTGTTTCTGCTTCCAGTTCTCAGTTTATATAAGATTCCAGCAAGAGGGCAGGGACCCAACCTGGGTCAAACCTCACAATGTAGTCCAATCAAAGGCCCTAAAGCAATCTAATCAAGTGATCTAATCAAAGGTCCTTTAACTGAATTTAATCAAAAGGGAACAGAAAAAGGACTTTAGGGAAAAACCGAGGAAATCTAAATATAGGATGGGCTCTAGTTAATAATGATGTACCATTATTGGTTCATTAGTTGTAACAAATGTTACTAATAGGGGAAACCAGGTGTGGGGTATATTGGAATTCTGTATTATATTATTTTCCCAATAATCCTGTAAATCTAAAACTGTTCTACAATTAAAGTTTATTTTTAAAAGTACACAGAAGTGTACACAACGTATGTTCCATACATAAGAAGTTCAAGAATAAGCAAAACTAATCAATGGTGTTAGAGACCAGAAGAGTGGCTTCCTTTGGGGATAAAAGAGAGCCTGCTGGGGGCTGGAAGTTAGTGATCTTCATCTGAATCTGGGAGGCGGTTACACAGGTCTAGAAAAATGTAAAAATTCTTCAGGCCGTGTTCTTAGGTGTGTGCACTTGAAGTATGTTCTACTTTGGAAAGCAAACACTAAACAAAGCAACAAAAATAAGAACCCTAAAAAACCATCACTACCTATAGAAGCATGCTGTAGAGAAATTTCTGATTACCCAAAATGAAGAGGAAAATCCCAGAAACAAAAAGAAGAAACAGAAAAGAAATTACCTGCTGCAGTGGTTGGAGCTGTGTGTACCCCAGAAAAACATGTTTTTAAATGGAATCCATTCCCATGGATGTGAATCCATTGGAAGCAGGACTTTTCCATGAGGTTGTTTCAGTTAAGAGATGGCCTATCTCAATCAAAATGGGTCTTTATTCTATTCCTAGAGTCCTTCATAAGCAGAATGAAATTCAGAAAGATAGAAAGCCACGGAAGCAAGAAGCGAAAATTCAGTGGAGCCCAGAAGAGAATGGAGATGCCAGGAGAGGCCGCCATATTAATTGCCATGTGGCAGGGGAGCCAAGGGCCAAGGATCGATTGCCTGAGAAGGCCAGTCTTTGAGAAGAAAGCATCGCCTTGATGACACCTTGATTTGGACTTTCTTTCAGCCTCAAAACCGTGAGCTAATAAATTCCCATTGTTTAACCCAACCCATTGCATGGTATTTGCTTGAGCAGACAAGGAAATAGAAAGAGAGTTTTGTACCAGCAGCATGGGGTGCTGCTATTACAAATACCAAAAAATGTGGAGATGGTTAGAGGCTGGGAGAATTGTGAGGTGCTTGATAGAAAAAGCCTAGAATGCATTGAACAGACTGTTGATAGAGATACAGATGCTAAAGGGACTTCTGCTGAGGTCTCAGAAGGAAATGCTGGGAGTGTGACTGGAAACTAGTGGCAGAGGAGTCAGCAAAATGGAGTTCAGATGGCAGGTGGAAGGCAGAACTTGACATGATGAGCTTGGATATTTAGCTGAGGAGATTTCCAAGCTAAGTGTAGAAGCTACAGCCTTGTTTCTCCTTGCAGCTTAATAAAATGAGAGCGGAAAGGGGTAAGCTGAGAACTGAACTCCTGGGCCCAGAGAAACTAGAAGTTGATGGGTTGGACAATTCTGAGCCTCTCCAGAAAGTGTATTCTGATACCAGGACCAGAAGCAGCTGTCAGGGAACTCTCTGAGCTTCCAGAAATAGAGTCGCTGGAGAATAGGCTTCCATGTACGGGTTTAACTGAATATGGAACCAGTCAGCCATTTCAGGGAAATCAGGATTGGAAATGCAGTTATCCCAGAAGGATCTATGGAAAGTTGTTCTGTCTGATAGATTGGATTCCTGTGGACTACATGCAAAGCCAACAAATTTTTTGCAAAATTTGTATGCGTGGACGCATGGCCAGCCTGGACCAAAAGGGACAGAAAAGAAACAAACTGAAGGAAGAATCAATGCAAGGGCAGAACCTTGGAAGCCACAATCTGGACCAAAGAGATCCCTCCAGGCCAAGAGAGTAGGACCACCCACATGCCTGGAAAGGAGGGGTCTGCCCCTGCACTTGGAGGGGGCCAGCCTTCCAGCCCATTTTTCAGGGAGAGTGCGGCCATCCTGTCGCTTGGAGAGGGTGGCGCCTTCACCGCAGTGTTCCAGGAGAGCATGGCAACTGTGCAAGCACTTGGAAGGGGTGAGGCTGCTGCTCCATCAGACCAGGAGGCCAAAACAGCCATCCAAAGATGAGTCTCAGGCCTTGAAATCTAATGGAGTTTTCCCTGCTGGGTTTCAGAATTGTTTAGGACCCATGACCCCTATTTTCCTTCCAATTTGTTGGAATGGGAAACTTTACCCTATGCCTGTCCCTCCCTTGTATATTGGAAGCAGATACTTTGTTCTCCAGGTTCACAGGTCCACAGACAGGGGAGTTGTGCCCAGGACAGACCACACCCACAACTGATTCTGATGAAACCATGTATTTAGCATTGTTACTGAAATTTCTTAAAGATTTGGGGATGTTGTGATGGAATGAATGCATTTTGCATGTAGAAAGAACATGTCTTTTTGGGGTCCAGAGGGTTGCGTGTGTTTGGTTCTATATGTACCATAGAAAAACATATTTTTAAATTGAACCCATTCCTGTGGGTGTGACCCCATGGTAAGTAGGACATTTTGGTGAGGTTATGTCAGTTAAGGTGTGGCCCCTCTGTGGCAGTTTGAGATTATTTTATGACTCCCAAAAAGAGAAACATTATGTTTGTAAACTAATCTGTTCCTCTGGATGTGATACCCTTTGATTGTATTAAATTCAGTTGCGGGAACTTTGATTAGATTACCTGTTAAGATTAGGCTTTTAGGGCTTTTGATTCTACTACGTCAGTAAGATGTGACTCAAGTTCAGTCCCCATCCCATAAAGGGACACTCACAAAGACACACAGGAAGAGAAAGCTCTGTCATTTCTGATCCTGCCATGTGACAGAAAGGTGAGGCTCAAACAGCTGAGGCCCCAGGGAGAGATGAGCCACTTGCCTGAGAGCTCACAGCCGAAATCCGGAAGAGAGCAGAACGGCCGAGACTGATCTAGAAGGCGGGAAAGAAACAAGCCCTATGCCAGGAGAGAGAGGAAGCCCTGAGAGACAAGCTCTATGCCAGCTTGCAGCTGAAATCGAGAAGAAAGCAGAGCAGCTGGGCCTGAGAGAGGAAGCCCAGAGGGGAAGGCTGAAACCTCGCAGAGATCGGGAGCCATCTTGCTTCACCTCGTGGCCACACACCAGGATCAACAGTAGCTGACTTTGGTAAGAAAGCAGCTCTGCTGGTGTCTTGACTTGGCCTTAGAACTGTAAGCTATTACAAAAGCCAAAAGCTTTCTGGTACCTTGCATCAGCCCCCCTCTAGCAGAGTAACACACCCACCTCAAGCAGGGTGGGTCTTGAGCCTATTACTGCAGTCCTTTATAAGCAGAATGAAATTCAGATCAGAGAGAGAAAGCCACAGAGAGAGTAGCCAGAAACTGAACGTCAGTGGACCCTGGAAGAGAGGGGAGAGGCCAGGAGATGCCTCCGTGTGCCCTTCCAAGCTATGGATCAAGGATTGCCAGCAGCCAGCCCCCTGGGCGCCTCAGTCTTCAGGGAGGAAGTATCACCTTGATGATGCCTTGATTTGGACTCTCTCCTACCCTCAAAAGGGTGAGGGAATAAATTCCCATTGTTTAACCCAACCCATTTCATGGCATTTTTTGACCAGCCAAGTGCAGGCCCTGGAGTGCACCTGCTCAGAGCTTGACACTCTCCTGGCAGGGTTCCTTGTGGGATAAGGGCACTCGTTCCTAAGCCCTGTTCCGTCCTCCTCCAGAGGGGCTGGGCTCTGGAAGTCAGTCTCAAGAAATGGGCTCCCCAGGGGCTTGGATGGCTGACAGGGGCAGGAGTCACCCCATTCATTGGGGTGTAGGTGGATTTAAAGATTAGGACACCCTAGCACTCAACAACTGGGAGCAGCAATGGTAGAACTGCAGGCAGCATGACGGGCCCTACATGCTCAGCCATTCCAAACACCCAGGCATGGGAGAGGGCGTCTCTGAGCTGGTGTGGGAAGCCCATGACAGGCCGGCAACCGCCAAGCCTTAGGGAGGGAGCCAGCGTTCTCCTTAAGTGACTCTCGGGTGTCTGTTTTCAGCCCAGGGGGACTGCATTTTCAGGGGATGACCAGTGCTCGGGTGGAGGCCCCAAAGGCCTCAGACCTGTCCCTCCAGGGGCAGCCCCAGTCCAGCTGTGCACCCCTGACTGCTTGCTCTGCACTTCCAGCTCATCTCCCTGAACCCTGGGCTCCCCATCACCACCACCCAAAAAGCCTTGGCAAGGTGTCCCCAGCCATGGCGGGTTCTCAGTAGAAGTCGCCTGATTCATTCATTCACTCACTCACTCATTCATTCATTCGATTCTGCCCATATTGAGCGCCTTCTCTGTGCCACGTTGTGTTCCAGGCACTTTGATCATTAGTAAAGCAGCTCATTCCTGACAGCATGAACCCCCTTGCAAGGATGTCCCTGGAAACCCCAGGACTCGACGTGCCCCCCAGTGGGGAGGAGGCGCACGTGAGCTGTGGACCACAGTGCAGCAACTAGGAAGGATGCCAGGAGGCGCCAGGACCGGGAGTCCACAGAGGAAGGGGGCACAGGCGCCTCCAACCGGCAGGGACGCGCTCAGCCTCAGCACCGTGGAGGGGGCGGGAGCCTTGGGCTGTCTGGGGACGGGGTGGCAGGAGGGGGCCGGGAACCAGGGCGTGGCAGCAGCTCTGGGAAAGCAAAACGGCCGCAGCTTGGCCACTCGACGGGAGATGCCTGAATAAATAGCCCCCGTCCCCAGTCCTCTGCCCAGCCTCACTGTGTGAGCATGTTTCCGCGTGTCTGTGAGTGTGCGGGTGTGCGGGTGTGTCTGCGGGTGAACGCTCCCTGCCGGGAGGCAGGGCCCACCTCTGGGGGCGGGGCTGGGGGGCGAGGAGTGTTTTTGAGACTTCTGCCATGTTTGGGTTTTCCCAGTGTGGGTCGCTTCAAAGAACAAAAGGTACCTTTAATTTTTTTCTTTTTTCTTTTTTTTAAATCGTGAACCCTCCCCGCCAGCGTCCCCGGGGCTCGCAGTCCTCGGCCGCCCGCTCCCCGCCCCCGCGCCCCCTGCCGGCCGGCGGGACCACCAGCCTGCTCCGCGCCTGCGCGGGCCCCGGGTCCCGCAGGGCCCCCCGCGCCGCCTGGACCCCTGCAGCACGCTCCCCGCCCCAGCCCAGCCCAGCCCGCGGAGACCCCCACTCACCCCTCCGCCGGGCGCCGCGCGGGGGGCCGAAGGGGGGGACGGGGAAATGTGCATCTGAAATTCTTATTGTAACCCCTTTTCTGGTGGCCCCTCCGTGGGCCCAGGGCCCGAGCTCGGTGCCCACCAGCGGCGCCACGCATGCCCGAGCCCCAGGAGCGGGCGGGAAACGGGTGGAGGCCGCGGCCGGGTGCGGCCTGTGGGCCGTGCGGAGTGTTGCTGGACTGGCGGCCGGGGCGGTGCCACTGGAGGCCGGGGAGGCCGGTGGGGGGAGGCCGGGGAGGCCGGGGAAGGCCCGGGGGAGGCCGGGGGGAGGAGGCCGGGGAGGCCGGGGGATGTGGGCTCGCGCCTCCAAAGACGGAGGAGCGACGGGGCTCCTGAGCGGGAAGAGAATCCCGGGGGCCACGGCCAGGCGTTCTGGGGCCGCAGCTGGGGCAGGATGACCAGAAGGCTCGAAGGCCGGCCAAGGAGCTTGGTCATTCACCGGCAGGCCCTGGGGAGCGGGGAGGTCCCAGATCAGGGAGGCACGCCCTGGCGTTGAGGAAGGGGCTCAGGCATTAGGGGAAGATGGTGGGTGAGGGGCCGCCACCAGGGAGGACTGTTAAAAAGTGCATGTAGTGGATACATTTAAGAATAAACCCTACCTAAACATATTCTTCCCTGGCCACGGGGAGGGGAGCCAACACTGCCAAGGCTGGGGCAGTGACCCCTCCACACCAAGAGCAAGGGCAAACTGAAGGCCTCCCCTGAGACCTTGAAAGAGACCAGTAAATCTAGCCAACTGGACACCGGTTGAACCAGGGCAACTGGCGGTCCCTGCCAGGGAACTGAGGTTGTTCTAGAGGGGCCTTGGAGGCTGGAGTGCAGGTATGGCCTGCTCCAGGTGGTGAAAACAAAGGGCACAGCTAATAGAACCACTTTTTCTACCCTGCCTCTTTGGTCTTGACTTGCAGCCTGAAGACTTCATTTGCTGACTCTACCCCCATCCCCCATTCATCCATCTGCCACCCAGAAGGGGGTTAGTGGGCACCTGCCTGGGGGGCCAGGCAGCCAGCACAGGTTCACCCAACTGGTGGAGGGGCAGGCCTAGAGCCAGGAGGCTCAGGACTCACCGGTGTCACCCCCAGGAGGGTTTTTGACCCGGCTCACACACCTCGCTCCTGAATACTCTCACCTGTCCAGCACAGCCCAGGTACTGTCCCTTGGACACGTTCACACTGTTGTGTCTTTGCCCAGGCTGTCCCTCACCTCGGGAACCGGCACCCCAGACCACAGAGGCCCGCAGCACCAGCCCAGTTGTCAGGTGGAGAAGCCGAGCAGCAGGTGCCCGGGGCGTGCCAGGGTGGAGCCAGGGAAGTGCCAGGGGGCTGCACGGAGGCCTTGGGCTGCCACCAGGGGCATTTATGAACAGCCCGGTCAAACCAAATTCCTGGTCGAAATGTCCAGGAGAGCCAGAGCCTTGGTGTTTTTGTTTTCCTGCCTTCCGCCACCGTTCTTTTTTTTTTTTACAGTGGATGAAAAGTTAAAGTCAAGTCGTGTTGTGGTATGAAGAGCTAAAAGGGTGGGGGGAGGAGGGGAGAGGTAAGAGGAGGGTGGTGAAGATACAAGTATGATTCTTATAAAAAACAACATATAAGCAAATGACATAAAATAATGCTGAGTGAAAGAAGACAGAACCCAAAGAGTACAAACTGCATGATTCCATTTATATGCAGTACAAAAAGCAGGCAAAGAGACAACCAGCAAGATGGAGGCAGAGTAAGGCGCTCCTAGAGTCAGCTCATGCTACAGGGCAGTTAGTACCTGTTTGGGGGCTCCAGGACACCAGAAGAGCATCCTGCAACATCCTTGAAAGAATGGAAGGAGGAGACTGCCTATCTGCAGAGAAGATTCTTAAGAGGAGCACTCCATGCCGTGGAGGCCGGTGCCCATCCTCCACTGGAGGCACAAGCTGCCTCCGGAGCTGGTCCGCAGCTGGAATTGGAAGCTCCACTTCCCAAAAATGGGGAAGAGACGGTTAGGCACCGACTTCAGCTACTGATTAGTAAATTTGGCGACTAAAATATAACCCTAAGAACAGCTAAAGTTTGGACTTGTCCAAGTCAGAAAGAGGCCAGTAGCTGTCATTTTGACTGCACTCCCAGCATGAGGGGAAGCTGGGCTGAAAGAAAATCACAGTGACGGTAGGGACCAGCTTCTTTCACCCAGATCAGCCTACAGCCCCGGCCTAGGCTTCAGCCCCACCTCTAGCAGGGAGGAAGCTGGCGGGCCCTATCCAGGTAACTGCGGGTACATTCGGCTGGCACAGATTCAATAATCGAAAGTCTACTGGGGCAACTGGTCATCTTGGACCTGCATTGCATAGACTGCTGCCCATACCTGCAGCTCCATCCCTGCCCCAG
>JAQZBX010028096.1:0-27980 GCA_029593785.1 Cabassous unicinctus
AAAAAAAAAAAGAAAAGACATTAACGTGCCAAACCCCACCACCAC
The DNA here is from genome assembly GCA_029593785.1 of Cabassous unicinctus. NCBI lineage: Eukaryota > Metazoa > Chordata > Mammalia > Cingulata > Chlamyphoridae > Cabassous > Cabassous unicinctus. Next base: position 46 of record JAQZBX010028096.1, read on the forward strand.
CCTGACCCCTAGTAACCTATAATTTAGTTTCTGACCCTATGAATGTGTTGTTCTAATTATTTCATATCAATGAGCTCATACAATATTTGTCCTTTTGTGCCTGGCTTAGTTCACTCAACATGATGTTAACATGTATCAGAACTTCATTCCTTTTTATGGCTGAATACTATTGCATTGTATGTCTATACTACATTTTGTTTCTTCATTCATCTGTTGATGGATACTTGGTTTTCTTCCATCTTTTAGCAATTGTGAATAATGCTGCTATGGACATTGGCATGCAAATATCTGTTCAAGTACCTACTTTCAGTTCTTCTGGGTAAACAGCTAGACGTGTTATTGCTGGGTCATATGACAATTCTATACTAACTTTCTGAGGAACCCCCAAACTGCTTTCCATGGTGGCTGCATCATTTTACATTATCACCAACAATGAATGAGTGTTCCTATTACTCCACATTCTGTCAAACACCTGTTTTTTTTTTTTTAATAGTAGGCATTCTAGTAGGTGTGAAGTGGTATTTCATTGTGGTTTTGATTTGCATTTCCCTTATAATGTGTGATGCTTAGCATCTTTTCTTGTGTTTATTGACCATTTATATATTTTCCTTGGAGAAATGTCTTTTTTTTCTTCTGGGTTTCTTCTTTTTTTTATTACAGAAGTTGTGAGTTTGCGAAACAATCATGCATAGAATACAGGATTCCCAAACACCACCCTAACGCTGACACTAAGCATTAAAAAATGAAACTTTAGGATGTACAACACAGTGAACCCTATTGTAGAGGATGGATTATAATTAATAGTACAAGTATAAGAATGTTCTTTCATGAAATAGAACAAATGCATAATACAATACAAGGTGGTAATAATAGGTATATGGGAAAATATACGTAATGTAAATAATGAACATAGAATTGATTTTAATAACTTTTCATCAATTGTAACAAAGGTAACTACTGTTAAAATAGTACAATTATTTTAAAAAGTGTTATCAATTGTAACAAATGTTTGGACTATTTTTAAATTGGGTTTTTGGTCTTTTTGTTGTTGAGTTGTAGGATTTCTTTATATATTCAGGTATCATACTATTATTGGATACAAGGTTTCCAAATATTTTCTTCCATTCTGTAGGTTGTCGTTTTGCTTTCATGATGAAGTCCTTTGATGCACAAAAATGTTTAATTTTGATGAAGTCCCATTTATCTACCTTTTTTTTTCTTTTGTTTGTGCTTTTGGAGTAAGTCTAAGAAACCATTGCCTAACACAAGGCCCTCAGTATGCTTCCCTATGTTTTCTTCTGGCTGTTTTAAAATTTGGGTTCTTATATTTAGGTCTTTGATACATTTTGATTTGATTTTTGTATATGGTGTGAAGCAGGGGTCCACCTTCATCCTTTTGCAAATGGAAATCCATTTTTCCCTGCACCATTTGTTAAAGAGATAATTCTCTCCCCACTGAGTGGACCTGGCTCCCTTGTCAAAAATAAGTAATAGATTTGTGTGTTTATTCTGAATTCCCAATTTGATTCTATTGATATATATACTGATGCTATGTCCCTCTGTCCCCCCACCTTTTTGTTGTACCTGTTACAGATTATGTTTTTATACATTGTATGTCCAAAATCATAAGGTTATAATTTTCTTTATGCATTTGCATTTTAGAATCTGTAAGAAGTATAAAATGGGGTTACAAGCCTAAAAAATGCAATAGAACTGACATTCATAATTACACATATGGTTATTTTTACTGGAAGTCTTTAGGTCTTTTGGCCTCTTTCATCCACTGTATAGTGTCTTTTTCCTTTCAGTCTGAAGTGCTCCCTTTAGCATTGCTTGCAGGCAGGTCTAGTGGTGATGAACTACTTCAGCTTTTGTTTATCTGGAATGTCATAATATCATCCTCATTTTTGAAAGACAGCCTCTCCAGATATCAAATTCTTGGGTGGCAATTGTTTTCTTTCAGCAGTTTAAATATTTCATATCACTGCCTTCTTGCCTCCATGGTTTCTGATGAGAAATAGGCAGTTAATCTTATTGGGACTCCACCATACATAATACTTTGCTTTTCTATTGCAGCTGTCAGAAGTCTCTCCTGGTCCTTGGCATTCAACAGTTTGACTACTATGTGTCTGGGAATGGTTCTTTTTGAGTTTATCCTGTTTGGGGTATGTTGGGATTCTTGAATGTGCATATCCATGTCTTTTGTTAAATTTAGAAAGTTTTCTGCCATTATTTCTTTGAATATTCCTACTGTTCCTTTACTGCTTTTCCTTTTGGGACTCCTATAATGTGTATATTGGTATGACTGATGGTATTCCACAGGTCTCTTAGGCTTTGTTCACTATTTTTCATTCATATACTGCTGATACCCAAGATATATATAAGACAGCATTAATGACAGCAAACATTTACATGGCATTTAGTATAAGCTAGGAAATGAGCATTGAATGTAATATTTAATTATCCCAACAACCCCATGAGATAGGTATTATTAACAGTCACAGATGAGGAAACCTAAGCAAAGTGAGATTAAGGAACTTGCCAATGTTCCCATGGCTAGTGATAGAGCAGGATTTTAAGCCCAGGCAGCCTGAGTCTGTGTTCTTATCCATTGAACTACACTATCTCCTACTATGCTAACATTACAAGTTGAGCTGTATTAATAATATATCAATGCACAAATAAAGACATACAAAGAATATAGATTGTTACTATCCACCTATAACATAAGTTTTGCAACATAAAATGTTGAAAACCTGTCAAGTGGTTTCAAAAAAAGATAATGTGCTATAATTATTAGCCAATGTGTGGGAAATGTACTAACTGTTCTATTTCAGGTACAGCATGGAATTGTTAGCTTTGAAAGACCCATCAGGGAATCAAAATGTCCTTTATACTTTAATTTTAATAGAAAAATGTGATCTTTACTCTCTAGCAAAGGAAAACAAAGAAGTACTAAGAATTTGATTCCAGGGTTGCACCCTGACCTCTTCATCTAGGGTCAAGATCAAGTTTATTGGCCCAAGGAAGGGGCTTGCACTGAAAATATTATCCATAACACTACTTTCTGCCAGAGAGTCATTGACCACTGCTGTTGCTAAGTGTCTCTTGGACTCCCATGGGGACTCTACCATCCAAATATTTCTATGTATTTAAACATAAAGGTCACACATTGGAATTTCCACAAGTTGTGAATTGAGCATGCATTTCAGATACTTGATATCCACCAGATCCATAGTTATAGACATATTTACATTGAGGTTATACAGAATCCTGGTGAGTAGAGGATTTCATTTAACATAATTCTAGTAATTAAAAACCTCTGGTTGTAATGAAATCATTGTTAGTATATAGGATAAAAAGTTGGAAAATAGGTCTTTGCTAATAAACAAGCATTTAAAGAACTCTTGAAAGACCTCAGTGAGTTAAGGATTATATAATAAATTTAAACAGGCTGCCATAATATTTTTTCATGGATTTATGATCCTGTATCATTCCTCTCTAGGTAATGAAAACATTGTTCCCCACATAAACAGTTGTCCATAGTTGTGATTTGGTCTCATTTTCTTCCATTGTATCTTTCTTTCCTCAGTTAGGCCTTGAGCAAGGAGTTTGCAAATATTGAGCATCAGTGACTTCATTTCAGACAGGTCTAATAAAAAATTACACCCCACCTAAGCCTTTCTGGTCTGTTGAGTAACCCTTGAGCTGAACAGACCATGGAGTCTTCAAAGTACCTGCCGCACCTACAGAACATATTTCAGGCTGCCTGCCCACATTCCCCACTATGGAACAGCCATAGAATTTGTATAGGTTGCTTCCCCCAGCTCCAGGGATAGGCTCATTGATTCTTATCCCATCTTCCTCTCCAGAATAATTTGTTTAGGTTTGGCTATTAACCTATGCCTAAGCCAATCAGGGCATTTCCCTTGCCACTGTGACATGTCCAGTGGTGGCCCTAAATTGGTTCAATCTGTGAAAATCCAGTGTATTAGTTTTCTATGGATGCTGTAACAAAATATAACAAACTTAATGGCTTAAACTATATGAATTTGTTATCTTACAGTTCTGTAGGTCAGAAGTGTGACACTGATTTTACTGGACTAAGAGCAAGGAATCATCAGGGCTGATAATATTCTTGCCTTTTCTGCCTTTTAGAGACTGCCTTAATTCCTTGATTTGTGGCCCTTTCCTCCATCTTAAATATCAGCAATGTTGCATCTCTCTAATTCTTCTTACATAGTTACAACTCTTTCTGACCAGAGCTTGGAAGTGTTCTCTGCTTTTAAAGACTCATGACTAAATTGGGCCCATCCAGAAAATTTCTCTACTTCAAGGTCCTTGACTCAATCCATTTATCTTGTCTCTTTTGCCATGTATAGTAACATATTCACAGGTTCTGAGAATTAGGATATGGACATCTTTTGGGGACCACTATTTTGCTTGTCACATGCAGACTTTTTTTCAATGGTGGGCAAAGTGAGTTTATTTTGGACAATTTTTGTTGTTATTTTGAATATGAGACCTAGGCATGCTACACATAGTTACAAAGTTAAAGTCACATAGTTAAAGATGTCTTTTAAAATTTAATATTATCTAAACAATTTTTGTAAAGGCAGATATTTAAGTTTTGAGTTTGTTGTCCAGGAAGATTCTCTTAGAAGAATAGCTATGTTTTTATTAACAAGAAAGTATACCTTTCCACTATATATTTTGTTGTTGCTGTTGAAAATGTGCACACTGCACTTTATTTTTATATTGTTTAATTCATTATAAACTTTATTTCTATAGAAGTTTTAGATTACAGAAAAGTTATATCAAAATTATAGAGGATTCCCCTATACGCCCCCACCCTCACATACATTTTTCCCTATTATTTTCATCTTACATTAGTGGAGTACATTTGTGACAATTGATGAACCAAAATGAAGCACTGCTTCTAATCAAGTTCTGTAGTTTATGGTTTACTCTTTGTGCTGTACAGTTTTATAGGCTTTGACAAATGTATATGTCGTGTATCTGTCATTGCAGTTTCATACAAAATAATTCCAATGCCCTAAAAATGCCCTGTGTTCCACCTATTCATCCCTCCCCTCTGAACCTCTGGTTACCTCTATCTTTGTATCAATGTTACAAGTTCTTTCGTTACCACATGACAATATCTACAATAACAATAAATCCACATTGGTCCATGGTTACCCTCCCTCCCTCTTAGGTTTGTTCATTACTCAATCTTGAGGAAATTGGGATGAAGTCTGACCTGACTGCTTTGGCTTGAGAGGGGCTTTCTATATCATGGGACAGATGGAAGGAACTGTTTCTCTTGAAGCTGTAGATTCTCCCTATTTTTTGGGGGATGGAGCTTGTCCATTATCATCATTTTGTTATTTGTCCTGGGCAAGTATGAATAATTGGAGAGTAGGTTTTGGCCACAACTCTGTTGGGATTCAGGGCTCATCCAGCATTTGAACAGTCCAAAGATTTAAGTCTCTGAGAAATATAGTTAATGCATATAGTGATAATTATTGGTTCTAATAAAAGGGGTAGAGAAATCATGGGTAGGAAATTTATAAATGAGTTTATCTCTGTGATATTGGGGAAATAGATAATAATATATCCAAAATAGGGCCTGCAGCAGGGGGGTTAGTTTCATGTGACCATGTGCTTTGCCTATAGTGTCCAGATGTCCCTAGAGCCCTCAGGAGCACTTTTTTTTTTTGAGGTTTTGTTTGTGGCAATTAGTGAAAATCTGCCTGACAACCTGTATAAGTGTAACCTCTGGAATGACCTCCCTACTCACTTTGAAATCTCTTTGCTAAAAAACTCTTTTTTATTTAATGCTTCCCCCTTTAGGTCAAGGTCTATTTCCACATGCATCACTGGTTGGCACTTGGTAATAATCCCTCTTTGCCAGGGAGGCTCATCCCTGGTAGTCATGTCCCACGTCAAGGGGAAGGTAGTGAGTTTATTTCCTGAATATTGCTTCTAGAGAAAAAAAAAAATACCAAGTTTCCCAAACTGAATAAAATATTTCCCCCCATTGGAATTCAACATGTTGCTTTAAAAGAAATTGTATATCAAGACTACTTCTATATAGAATTCTTATTTACTTTGTGTGAGTTTAAAAGTCTAGGGTCAAATAAAATTTTGTGAAAGGTTTCCATTTTATCACACTTCTCTAGAAATATTCTTGTCAGACAGCCAAAGGGAGCTTCTTTTATTGGGCATACCTAAGTTTTATTTGGGTTCCTTGAGAACTAGAAGAGCTTATGACCCTCCAGGACCCCATGTGGAGCTCACAGAGGCCAAGAACTTCAGAGGTTAGTTTCCAATTCCTCATTCACTTTCTAGAATTCTTATTATTTCTGTTGGAAGCTGCAATGGAAGGAGACAGGATAAATTTTTGTTTGAAATAGGTACTAGAACAGCCATGATAAAAGTTACCAATCAGACCAATGTGATCTTTCTGAAGGTTTAATATCAGGGCTCACCTTGATGTAGAAATTCCATTTATCTGTTTTCTTCTTTTAAACAAGGCTTGTCTCTGCTCCAGGATGTCTGGAAACTCAGCTGGAAGACTCATAGGTGGGGGCCTAAAATCATCAGAAGGATCACTCAGTTAAACGTCTGGTCATTGATGCTGGCTGTCCAGGGTCATTGGCCCAAACATCTACATGTGACCACTTCATGTAACCTGAACTTCCTCTCAACATGGGGGCTGGATTCTCAGGGCGAATGTCATGAGACAGAGCAAGATGGAAGCCGTATCTTTTTTATGAGACCTAGTCTCAGAAGTCACATAATATACCTTTTACTCTACTCTGTTAGTTGTAGCAGTCACAAGCTTGTCCAAGTTCAAGGTGAAGGGAGAAGTTCAAGGTTTTGGACCAGAAATATTACTATTGTCACTTTGGAAAATATGGTCTTTTACATCTTATATCAAGGCAGCTCTAATCATTAAAAATAATTTATCTGATAAAGCCTAAATCTGCTTTATAGAAGGCACCCTTTCTTTTTTCTTTTTTTTTTTTTTCTTTATTCTTTCTAACCCTTTCTTTTTAAGTCCTACTTTCTAGAACCACATAAATATAGTGTAAATAGTGTGTTTCATGACAGCTCTTCAAATACTCAAATACTGTCGATTTAAGCCTTCTTTTCTTGGTTTAAATATCTCTTTAAAACATTTCCTTTTTAAAATCCTATGCATACACTCTGACTTATCACTGTTCTTAAACTGTGGCATCCCAAAGTGAACACAGTAGTCAAATGTTTTAGGGGAGGTTTAGTAAAGAGTAAAATAAATAGTGGCATCCTTGTTCAGACATTATAGCTTAGATGGATAGCTTAAAGCAGCTTTAGCTTCTTTAGCAACATCACACTATTATCTTAAATTGGATGTATTACTAACTAAAATTGGTAACTATTTTTTCCTGTTGTGAAAGTTCATGCTTGAATGGTTTCTTTTCTTTCTTCCTTTCTTTTTCTCTTTATTTGTTCTTATTGAAAGACTTTATATTTGCCCATGTATAATTTTATATTTTAAAATTTGGTCCACTTTCCCCATATTATTGAGATAGTTTAGTATTTTGATTCTGCTCTACAACATAGCTCCAACTTGTTAGTTTCTTGCGATCTGTAAATTGGCTGGATCTTGGCACCCACCTGACAAAACAACTTCTCAAACACAGAGAACACCATACCTTCTAATCTAATAAGAAGTTTCAAAGACAGTTTTTCTATCATTTGTTTATTATTAAGACCAGCAAATACTTCTTTCATTTGTGCTACTCCATTCAAAGTATTAGTCAAAAGTTTATGGTTAGTCACAGGCTAATGATGACATACATTGCCTGAGCTGATTGGAAAAATCATGTCCATATTCACATATCCACTCATTTAGTCATATATCAAATAAATGTTTATTGTATATCTCTTCTGTGAAAGGTGCTGTGCTATAGGAACACAAAGATGAAGAAGATATAATTTTTAGTTGCAAGGAAATTAGCATACACAGCAATTTAGGAATATATCTGTATATAAATTATTCAATTTTTATGGTACCTTCCTTGTTAATACAGAAATGCAAGAAAATTTACCCTGAGTTTAGAATTTGAACAAGGATTATTTTCTCTTCTAAATGTTCTTCATATCAAACTTAGAACATTTATGCAAATTAAGCCTATTGATTTCTTTCTGGAATAAAAAAATTTACTATTCTACTCCCAATAAACCATTTTCTCAGATCATCTTCTTACTGATTCATTTCTATAACCATGGCAAATATAAAACACTCTCCTCCTATAACTATGAAAATTAGAAACGAGAAAATAAAAAAAGCTTCTCTGTCACTCAAGGAGGAAAAAATATAAGGAAAACTGAATATTAAGTGTCAATTTTCTAAAGACATTATGTATTATAAGGCAAAACCCAGCCAAATATATTTTTGTAATGGTTTTACTGAAATAACATTTGGGTTGTAGAAATCCTTTCAAAAGCTTTCCAGAGCTTGGCCTGTTTGAATGGACCTTCAAATAATAAAAAAGTAATAATAATAATGAAAACAACTATAACTAATACTACTGTCATTTAAAAATACTATGTGTGTTTTATGTAACTAATTTCCTACAATTCTGAGAGATAAGCATTGTGGTATTATGTCCATTTTACAACTAATAAAATTGAACTTTAGGGAAATTAAGCAACTTATTGAGGGTCAAAACAGATAGTAAGTGGCTGAACTTAGAAGTCAATTATTGACAGGTCTTATTACATATTTTCTGCTTTCTCCACAATGACATGATTTTGTCTTCTGATGAAGAATGGAATTAATTTTTTTAAATCTAGTTAACTCATAATTGCACAATGGGTTATAGCAATGGAAGCTTCTTCAGCTAACTTAAGTGACAAAATAAAATTATTGCAAGAATCAGAGGTAGCTTACATCATCAAAGATTTAGCTGAAGAGTGAGACATTTGAAAACACAGGAACTGCAGCAGGTCTGGAATCCATATTAGAAACTAATATAAGGTCTTTCTGGGCAGCACCATGGAGATGAATCTGGTCAGCCCTCTTATTTGTGCTAGCACCATCCTGCTCAAGATTGAAATCCTCAATAGAGTTTGGCCTTAATTGGGTCATATGCCCACCCTGTGGCTTGGGGGAGGGCACCATGATTGACAACTCTGCAAAGATTATCATAGTGGGGTTTGGGGAGGTAGGTAATTTTCTAAATGGAAATAGGAATATTATTACTGAAAAAAGGCAGAGAGGGTGCTGGGCAAGCAGAAACACAGACATATGCTGTGTAACTTTCTAGGATTGTTGGGGAGAAAAAATGAGATAAGAAGTGTGAAGTTCCTGGGATATAGTGCTCAGAAAGTAGTGACTATTACTTCTGCTGCTACTTTTCTTGTTGTTCTTACCTCCACTTAAGTAAAATCCAAGAGTAAGTGCCTGACACATCAAACATGAAATTTGAGAAAAATCAATAATATTAATCAAGTTTTCTAACTCTGAGAATGATTTCATGCACTCTTATACACTCAGATTTGTAAGGTAGGAAGCCAACAAGTTAAATCCTCAAAGTAAATAAACATCAATGATTTTCCCTCTTATTCCTTCCCAAGCCCATGAAGACCAGGGTGAGCTCCACCATTTGGGAGGCCAGCCTAGGTGGGCAGTGACTGTGGGTATAGGGCCAGCGTTCCTTTGGAGACACCTGAGTGGGATAGTAGCTGGCTCACCCAAGGGCATATGAGGGCCTAATTCACAGAAACAATCTCAAACATCTACAGACACCAGAATGGTGTTGCACGGTCATGGAAACCATAGAAGTGGTGGGTTGGCAGCAATGTGGAGAGGACACAATTCATTTAAGAGGTCAACTACTGCTTTGTTCCAGCCAATGTTGTGTGTGTCCAGGGTGGGGGGAAGGGAAGGGCACAGGCCCAGTATGGTCAGATCACTTGATTTTCAAAAGAACCAGAAATCCTGTTTTTTAGGAGAACTTAGTTGGAAGTGGATTTTAAAAGTTTAAATGATTCTTTGTGAGCAAACATTGTGTAGGCCAAATAAAAACCCATTTGTCAGGTGAAAGCATATCATGGTGTTTGTAACTAGCAGAGCTATTGTATGGGTATGACAGTGGTTGAAAGGGAAAGTCTAAGGTCATGTATATTACTAGAAGGAAAGCTAAAAACAATAACTTGGGACTGTATAAGATAGTAAAACCTCATGGAAAACACAAATATGGGTGACATTGCATATATAAGACAGTTTTCACAAAATATAAATACAAATATATTAGAGAGAAGGAAAAAGAATAGCAGCTATGTATGGCAGGGGAAGCAGAGAGATTGAGAGGTGATGAGTTTGTTGTTATTATTATTGGAATAATGAAAGTGCTCTAAGAATGACTGAAGTGATGAATGCACAAATTTCTGATTACACAAAATACCACTGATTGTACACTTTGGAAGGATTTATGCTTTATTAATATGTATCAACAAAATTGATTTGTTAATTAAAAATCATTTGTAGGTTAAATCTGCCCCATGGACAAACTGCCATCTCCGTTCCAATAGGCATCAGCCCATAACTTCCATTATTCATAGTTGTGTACTCCATGCATTCCTACCATTTTCTACATTATTTTCCCACCCATGCTGCCCTTGCTGTTGATTTTAGCATGAATTTTGTTTTGTATAGGAGGTATCAGGGAGATGGTAAGAATGGCACTGTAGTAGTTTGATATTGTTTATGAAATCCAAAAATAGATATTGGATTATGTTTGCAAACTGGTCTGTCTGAGGTTTCACTTTTACTTGATTAAACTATGATTAGGGCTTTGATTGGGCCACATCAGTAGGGCGTTTAGTCCCTGCCCCTTGGTGGGTGAGGACTCACAGAGAAAACTAAACGGTAGAGAAGATATTTGAAGTTTTGATGCTGCAGTTTTGAGCTGGATCCCCAGGAAGTAAACTCGGAGGAGAAGAACACAGAGAAGCAGAAACACGAGGAAACAGAGAAGGCTCCACTAGCCACAGCAAAGGCCCCAGGAAGAGAGACGAGTTGTTTGCCTGATAGTTTGCAGTTGCAGAGACCAGAGCCCTGAGCGGCTGAGCCCGGAGAGAAATGAGCTCTGGGAGAGAGATAAAACTCATCCCAGTCTATAGCTGATATTTAAAGAAGCTGGGACCACAGAGCCTTAAGAGGAAGAGGAAGGCTGAATATCGGCAGCCATCTTGCTCCAACATGTGGCAACAGACTTTGGTGAGGGTAGTAACTTATGCTTTATGGGCTGGTAACTGTAAGCTTCTATCCCAAATAAATACCCTTTATAAAAGCCAACAGATTTCTGGTATTTTTGATCGGCACCTCTTTGGCTGACTAATATAGGCACTGAGAAGGATTTTCCTTAGACATGTACTCACAGTATCATGTACTCACAGATACTCAAGACCAAGAGTATCAAGCTAAACTGCTCCAGAAACACAGGCTGAACAGGGTGGCTGCAAGTAGTTCTTGGCAGGAGGAAAACAAACAAAAATCTCTTAAACACTCCACAAAATAATTGTGGAGCTGCAGGTAAGAGACCACGTTGTTGTTTCCAGATTTCTCTTTTGTGACATTTCCTCCCTCCCTCCCTTCCTTCTTTCCTTCCTTCCTTCCTCCCTTCCTTCCTTCCTTCCTTCCCTCCCCTCTTCCTTCCTTCCTGTTGGCCTTTCCTGCAAGGCTGTTCTCTTGAACTTCTGCTTTCTGAATAAGATCTTTGCTGGATTTCTATATAGTGGCTAACACCAAAAGCTCCCATTGTGCTTTGTTTAACTTTTTGCAAACTGAAAGTTTTGGCCTCTGGGCATTTTTCCTCCAGCAGCTGGGCATTCCCAAAGGACACCATGATATCCAGAAAGTTGAAATTAAATCAGATGCCATTTTGTGGACAGAGCTTCATCTTATGTTATAGTTCTCTAAGACACCTAGCCTAGTACTGGGTATAGAATAAATGCTTCTTGATCGATTTATTAACATGAGTGACCTACATAAAGGCAGAAATATAGGATCCTGTCAATGGGGTGCTTTGAATGTTCCTCAAACTATCTATGTCTAAACATCTTCTCTCCTCTCCTATTAAAGTACTTAAAATGTACATTATTAATCACTCTATTAGGCTTTCTCCTGAAGATAAAATGTAATTGTTCCTAAGAGAAGTGTGCATTCTTCTATTGCTCCTATTATTGTTGAATTATAAAATAATCATAAAACAATTTGTGCAATTCAAAATTGATAGCAAAGGAACTTATTCTGGATGCTGGCTACTGAAGGTATGGGAAGGTCCTGGGGTCTCCAGGGTGTAGGTAAAGCTTACCAGGGAACAAGAGGAGACTGTCTAAGGAAAATTCACCAATGAACATTCGTGCTCTCTTAAAATTGGGTCAAGAGATTTGGTCTTAACTTAGTTTCCAATGGATTCTGGAAATTTCAGAGAATTCACCAAGATGCAGATTACATCTCCAGTTATTTTCAGGGTAACAGTATGAAATCCATGAAATAGCTGAGAATAAAAGAGCAATGGAGTATTTAGCATCTTGTAGTTTGCAATCTGTGTATGGCTGAAACTGTGGAGGTTTATAGCCCCTCCCACTGAAGTCACTTTCAGTAAAATAAGGAAATTCTTCTCATTTTTTTCAATGTTTTAAAAAAAATTTTTTTTATTTTTAAAGAAGCTTCAGAGTACATAAATATTACATAAAAATATAGGCAATTCCCATATGCCCCACTCCCTCTGCTTCCCATACTTTCTCACATTAACAACATCCTTCATTTGTGTGGTACATTTGTTACAATTGAGGAACACATATTGAAGCATTGCTACTAACTGTGGACTATAGTTTACATTATAGTTTATGCTCTGTCCTACACAATTTTGTAGGTTATGGCAAAATATCTAATGGCCTGTATCCATCATTGCAATGTCAGCAGGACAATTCCAATGTCCTGAAAATGCCTTCATATTACACATATTCTTCCCTCTCCCTCCCCTCAGAACCTCTAGTGGCCACTGCCTTTATATCAATGATAAAAATTCTTCCATTGCTAGAATAATAATAAGTCTATAATAGAATAAGTCTACTTTAGTCCATTGTTCATTCCTCAGTCTTGAGAATTTGGGGATGGTGATGCCTACTCTGTTTCTAATTGAGAGGGTGCTTAGATCCCATGAGGTAGATGGCTGGAACTATCTTGCTTGCAGTTGCAGATACTCTGTTCCTTTGGATGGGCATTGTCCACCATCATCTCCTTGTTAGTTGTCCTGGGTGAGTCCAGTGAACTAGAGAGTAGGTGTTGCAACTCTGATGAAATTCAGGGCTCAACTGGCACAGGGACAGACTAAAGATTTAAGTCTCTAGGACATATATTTAACAAGTATAGTACTAATTATAGGTTCAAATAAAAGGGAGAAGAACTATGTGTAGGGGAACTATAAATGAGTCTAACTCTGTTACGCAGGGGAACATAAATTCCAAAGTAAGGCCCACTGACAGGTTGCCAAGTTCCTGAGCTTGTCAGCCCTGTTTATAGTGTCTGGATGTCTCTAGAGTCCTTAGAAGCCCTGCTATTTGAGGCACTGTGTACTGTGGCAATCAATGAGATCGTGCTGAGACGGGCATAAGTGTAACCTCTGGAATGACCTCCTGATTCACTTTGAAATCTCTTAGCCATAAAAACTCATTTGTATTTAATATTTCCCAGTTTGGGTCAAGTCTTTTTCCAGGTGCATTGCTAGTTGGTGCTTGGTAATAATCCCTTGGTGCCAGGGAGGCTCATCCCTGGAAATCATGTCCCACACCAGGGGAAAGGTAGTGCATTTATATGCTGTTTGGCTTAGAGAGAGGCCACATTTAAGCAGCAAGGAAGCTTTCAGTAGGTAACTCTTAGGCAATACATAATACTAGGCTAAGTTTCAATTTCACAAGAAAAGGTTCCTAAGTACAATCATCAATATCAAGTGCTTGGCTTAATGGTCTGTCTTCCTTCAATAGGCATTGCCCTGGTACTGGGGGGATTCTTGCCATCCTATTAGAGAATGTAGCAGAACTCCCCAAGATAGAAATTCAATATTCTTTCAGTTATTGTACGGGTTTCCACCCACCAAGACAACTTCTCATGCACACTTGAACATATCCATAATCCTTACAGGTATGCCCCAGGTGAACCCCTCCCCTTGCATCTCCCCATCATCAACACCCCTCACTAGTGATCCTCCCCTGCCACAGTTGTGACCCTTCTGTGATCCAAAACTGCTCCAAAAACAAAGCCAACAAAATAACCAAATAAAATTAACAAGAAAATGAAATAATAATGGTTTTAAAAATAAAAAATAAAATACAAAAAAATAAAAAATTTGAAATAATAAAAAAATTTTTTTAGGCATTTTGACTTTCATCACTGTAAAATCTGTTGTCTTGTATGCACTGTCAGTGATATTTTCTTTCCTATATTCCCCCAATATCTTATTTTTCTCATTTTATCTTCAAAGAGGCTTTAGGTTACAAAAAAGTCGCATACAGAATATAGGGGAATACCATATACTCAATGCCCATCCCCTTTTCCACTCTCCCCTATTAATAACATTTTACGTGCGGATGGTACATTTGTTACAACTGATATACAAATATTGAATCATTGCTACTAACCGTGATCAATAGTTTATATTATGGTTTACATTTTGGACCGTGCACTTTTATAGGTTTTGATGAAATTTAAAATGGCCTGTATCTGTTATTGCAAGATTATGTTGAACAACTCTAATGCACTAAAAATGCCCTACGTTCCATCTATTCTACTCTTCCCTCCCTTTCCCCTCAGAACCTGTGGTAACCACTAAGTTTCAATTTTTGAAGAATAGCTACTTGCAATAATATTGAGGGCTTGACATATTGGTCTGTTTTCTTTTATTAGGCACTGCCTATGTTCTCAAGGGATTCTTGTCCCTCAAATTGAGAACATAGTAGGACTCCCCAGGATAGTAGTTTAATCTTCTGACTTTAAATGGCTTTCTTGAGTATTTTTTAAATAGAGTATTTAAGAAACATTTTGAGAAACTGGAGTTGAGGGTGCAATGCAATTACATACCACTTGCAGCATTCCAATGGGAGCAGAACATCTGAAGTGGTTTAACAGAAATTATAAACATTATCATAAATCAGTCATATATCATTATTAATTACAGGTTAAGCTTTCTTCTCTCAGTTCTCAAACTTCCCATTTGGGCTTCCTTAATAACCATAGAGACTCAGTGCCCATTTTCTGCTGTCATACTTTTTCTTTCCTTTGCTTGTATGAACACTCAACTCTCACCATGGGTTCAAGCAATCTTAAGACATACCAAATGAATAATTGACTAAAATCCTCAGATTTATATGATTACAGCAGCTTATATTGCAAAATATACAGTAGTAAATGGAAGAGTTAACTTTTGATGAATTTTTTTAGGCAAATATCTTTTCTGTGTTTCAGAGCTACACTACTGGGGCTTTACTGGAATTGAATGCACCTGTAAGACAAAGCTACCATTTCATTTATAATGGACGTCTGCCCTACCCCTGGAAGCTTGCTTATGGAGATGGAGGTCACAAGTGATATCATACTTTAAATAGTTTAAACCATATGAAAATGCTATGTTATAAATTAAAAACAGTCAACTATTGACAATTTCATATAGCTCAAACTAATGAAAGCCCAAACCCCAAATGATTTGCACAAGATCACATATTGGTAGCGACACAGCCAGCTTTGATCTGAAGTCTGTTGGGACACAAGTCTCTTGGCCACCCTGCTCATGTTTAGTCTTCCTGCCCAGTGTCCCAGCAGCATCTCTAGCTATGTGGCAGCTACACTGCAGGTAAAGCAGCTTGAACGTGGAAGTAATTCCACCTTTTGGTGGGACACAGGGGTTCATAATGACCTACTTCATACCTGAACCATTCCAGTCTGCACCAGTATTTTGTCCTCCCTTTGAAAAGAGTTTTGTCCTTGGTTATATCCTGAGTGAGGACAGAAGCAGGCAAAGAACCTATCCCAGTTTATTTAGAAACTACCTGACCAGTAGATTCAGGAGTATATACAGGAACAAACTAACCAGGTATACTAAAAAACACATTTCATACATATATCTTTTAAAAGCCAATAAAATTGATTTCTATTAGCATCCTAAGTGTGCGCATTGAGACATTGCACTGTTATATGATAAATATATCTATTTCCTCCCCATACCTATGCTATTTTAGGCAGGAAACCATAATAGCCTTGGGTCTTATCATAATGCATTTCTTCACATAACAAATGTGTCTGAATTCATTTGCCATAGCTGACTTCCTTGTGTGCTTCTTTGCCCCAGTAATTCCAAATATATTGCTTTAAAAAATTAATTTGAGATCAAAGCTAAAAAGAGTAAAATTGTTTTGTTTTCCTTCTAGGAGATTCAGGTGTGTGTGTGTATAATTTCTTTCTCCTATATTCTTCTTTCCAACTGTCACATAATAATGCAGCTATGTTAGTGATATTTTATCTTGAACTAATAAACAGAGAACTAATTTGACATGTACTAGTTTTTTCCTGATGGAGGATGTTAAGTCATACCAGTTACAATTTCATTCTCTGGAAACAATTTTACAGATCCATTTCTGTTCTGCTGAGGCTACTATCATCTTTCTTCCCTTTATCTCACAAAGATTTTTATCTGGTGGTTTTTGTATAGAACAAAAAATAAATGTTTCCATGAAAAATGTCCATTTAAAATATAATATCAAGGGAAAAATGGCTTTTGATATTCTAAAAGGATATAACATTTTTTCCTTCTTTTTCTGAAAATACTCCTACCAAGCTATTTATTGTGATAAAATATTTTAAAAGGATATAAAACCTAGAGTTCCCAGCATGAAAAGGGTATGTGTTTTATTTCATGGAAGTGAAGAACATCAGATAAGTTGTCAGCTTGTATGGTGATTTAATTAATATAGACTTATCATATGTGAAAATAATAGCTGATAATATGGACTTACATGGATGTGACAAACTGGAAGTACTATCTAAAGAAAGATTTGGCCAACTATAGCTAATAGGTCAAAGCCAGACTGTTGCCTAATTTTGTAAATAAACACAACCACTTTTTCATGTATAGTCTATGGAAGCTTTCATACTATAAATGGCATGGTTGAGAAATTGTATAAGAGTTTATATGGCCTACAAAGCTGAAAATATTTATTATCTTGCCCAATACAGAAAAAGTTTGTCGACCTCTAATCTATAGCAAGAGTATTTAGAAAGAATTCCTATGAAATAAATGCATAGGAGAAGATGAAAATACAATCCTATTTTACTTCTAAATAAAAGATTGGAGAGGAAATCTTCTTAGGGTCTTAGGCTAAATTGGCAATCTTTAAAGCATTTGCAATTCAAAGAAAGCCTGGCAAGTAGAGCTGAGTGGATATATGAAATGAAAGAATAACTAATGTAGTTATTTGTAACTAACTTTATTGGAGATACAGTTTTAAGTAGATACTTG
This sequence comes from Cabassous unicinctus, assembly GCA_029593785.1. Classification (NCBI taxonomy): domain Eukaryota; kingdom Metazoa; phylum Chordata; class Mammalia; order Cingulata; family Chlamyphoridae; genus Cabassous; species Cabassous unicinctus. Next base: position 17,613 of record JAQZBX010028096.1, read on the forward strand.
CATTGAGTATGAGGCTTTAATAATAATAATAATAATAATAATAAACCAAAACATTAAAAGATAGCCATGAAGACACATATCAATAGAAAGAAAAAACAGCACATGATCATCTCAATACTTGTAGAAAATTTTTAAAAAATCATTTGGCAACATACAACCATTTTATAATAAAAACAATCAACAAATGAGGACTAGAAGGAAATTTCCTCAAGGTCATAAAGGGCATTTATGAAAAATCCAGAGCTAACTTAACATACTTGCAAGTGAAAGGCTGTATGCTTTCACTCTGTGATGGTTAGGCCTATGTGTCAGCTCAGCCAGGTAATTGTGTCTAGGTGTTTGGTCAAGCAAGCACTGGACTAACTGTAATACAAGAGAGCATTTATGGACTTCAGTCACCAGTGAATTTACTGGGTGGATGGCTGATTACATCTGCATCAATCAGGGAGATTGCATCAGCATTGGGTGACGCTGTTATCCAATCAGTTGAATGCCTTAAAAGGGGAAGTGATTTCAACATTCAGAGAGAATTTCCCAGCTCGTCTTTGGACAGCCAACTTCTTCCAGAAACTCATCAAGGACCTTTCATTGGACTTTCATCTGAGCCCCTGGTTTGCAGCTTGCCTATGGAACCGGGACTTGTGCATCCCCACAGTCGCATGAGAGACTCTTATATAAAATCTCATATTATTGACAGATATCTCCTGTTAATTCTGTTTCCCGAGAGAACCCTGACTAATACACACCAAAAGATCAGGAACAAGCCAAATATGTCTGTTCTCACAACTCCTACTCACCCACCTGGCGGGAATTCTAGTCAGGGCAATTAGGTAAGAAAATGAAAAAAAAAAAAAAAAAAAAAAAAAAAAAATTGGTGGCCTTGGATACATGGGTGATAAAGTTGCTAATAACCTTCTAACATAAATCTCCCTGCCAATATAATTGCCCACCATTTTAGACACCAAAGAATTAAGGTATTTATTTTGATAATTCTGAGTCTTCATGGAGGTTGGAGCATGTATTAGTCAGGATAGGTTAGGTTACGATGCAGTAATAAATAACCCCCAAATGTTGGTGGCCTAAAAACAAATATTTGTCTTGATCAAACAAAGTGTTCTTTCAACACTTTGTTGCCCTTGCAAACAGCTGGCCTTCATTTCAGAGCTCAGTTTTGAATCTCCATTTCATGCTTCCATGAGTGCAGCAGCAAGGGAAGAGTGTTTTGAAAAGTCCCATAATGGTAACTAAATGCTTCTAATGAGAGGAGACACACATCACCAACATTCATACTCTATTTTCCAAAGAAATTTAAATGGCCATTCCTAACCCCAAGGATATGAGGAAGTGTGATTACCCCAACTAATCAGAATGCAGAGAGCAGGAAATATTGAGGGGCACCACTGATGTCTATCAGAGGGCAATAGGACAATAGTTTCCCTTATCTTCTCTCAACCTCCTCTGATCAACTCCTCAGAATTGTCTTGAAAGGATCCTGTATTTAGAGGTAATCAATGGAAACCATGCTGGTATTCAAAGTATGTGAAGGCAGGAAATGATAGGTTGATAGTTTTATTGCAAAGATCAAATAGATTTCTGAATTCTCTGTCATTACAGATTTCCTTCTCTGTTTCCCTTAGTTACCAGTGCTTGGTAGCAAATCTGGGACATTATCTGACAAGTTATCACTGTAACAGAAAAGCAAATCAAATCAAAGCAAAGCAAAGCGAAGTAAAATAATACACCCCACCCAAAAACCTAACCTAAACCAACCAACCAACTAAACGAAAACAACTAGTTTCTTCTCACCTTGGATTATACTTGAAGAATACTCTGAATCAGCTCCTTATCCTTCAGTCCAGGGTCAAACTCAAAAGCCATTCCTCTAGTTGTCTTTCTTGGTTGACTCAATTTTTCCTTATTCTCTACATGTAAGCATAAATGTCAACCCCTTTGTTCCTGTGCCTTTGGTCTAATTCACATTTTCTCTTTGGTTCTAATGCACTTTTGTCCCTGTTTCTTGCATGCGTCCATGGCTGCCTCACCACAAATGTAAAGCTTCATATAATACTCAGAAGATACCTTCAGTCTCCTCACATATAAGTGGGGAGAAGTACTATTCATGATGCTCATATTTATTTACTTTATCAATTATTCTAAGACCGTTTTAGAACAATTGGTGATTCTTTTTGGAGTTTTCTTTGTAGGGCACACGGAAATGATGGGTAGTGGGCTGCATGCTGCTCAGCTTTGTAAACCACTCCAATCCTATTCCCACCCATTCACACATATTTATAGTGTCCAACAAAATTCTTCTTCCACAAAACTCTAAGGTTTTTATCTAATGATATATTTTTTAACTTGGTTCTCTTAGTTTGTACACATTCTAAAATGGTTTCCAGATTCTTGTCACTTTGTATGCCTTTTTTTTTTTTTAACATAGCAAATGAAAATGCTCACTTTAAACAAAATTGCCATTCGCATGTATGAACTAAAGACTAATTCTGGAAATTTCATAGTATGAGAAATTCCCTATGTCTCAAATTCAGATACCTCACAAAGGGACCAATTCTTTTTGTCATTGGGGTCCTCAGATTTTAATATTTATAGTTAACATTTATATTTAACACATAATATTAAAAAATATTACTGTATTTGGATGGTGTTTCTCACTTTAGGAATTAGACTTAAAACTTGAGAAATGGCCCAAACTAATTGGATCCCTGTTCCACTGTTTATTTTTCAGTACTTCAATATCAACTTAGGTCCCTCATTAATCTTATACTTTCCTTTCCCAGTATCCAATTTAAAAAGAGCTGAACAATCTGAAACTAAAAATAAGTGGTTTGATTAATATCTTGCACGTGCTTGAAGGAGCAGCATGTAAAGACCTTGCTCCAAAATGGTGCCCAAAATTCATAATTCTTCATCCTGCCACAGAACAAATCAATGACCCTTACCGGTGGGCAACTGAGCATGGGCCTGATGGTTTTCTATTAACACTGGGTATTATCGATGATACCTCCTTATATCCAGATATTCAGGTGATTCACAGTTGGCATCTTGCTGAAGACTGATGGCCCAATATGAAATGATGGGTTTGTGATGGATTTCTCTTATGGCTGTTTCTTGACTATTTTGCTTAGCAACCTTCTCTGGCTAGACATTCACCAACCAGAGTCACTGAACTTAATGGATGCAACATTTCACATTTGCACACAGTTTTCATCCACTTCCTTACAAAACCTTTTCTCTGAAACTGAATAAAAGAAATGAAATTGGCATTTTTTTCCTCTTCTACCCAGTGTAATTTGTTTTTTTCTAGGTACAAATTGCTGAATGGCTGTTTCAAGTTTGGATTCATTATGGAGTATGTTTTTTATAATTAAAAACAAAACAAAACAAAATTTTAACATACTAGTTACAGCCTAGTCATAAATTCCTTTTCTTGACTGTTTAAAGAAAAATAAAAGAAGGCAAAGCAAGAATCAGAAAAAGATAAACATTTTGGAAATTGTGACTGAGTCCTCAATAAAACTGAAAAGAAATTAAAACTCAAGCCAAACAGTTTAGCTTCTGGCTTATTGTCTTTTGCAATACTTCCCTATTATGATTCTTAGGGATTGATTTCAATATACACACGTAATATCCTGTTCTCTTATTTCCTTGACTTCCTCCCTGTCAATAATGTCCTTTACACAACCTCAGTCACTTACTCCCATAGTAACACCTAGAAATTGTGTGCTCCCACTCTCTCTCTCCTGGATGACCACTCCTCACCCTCTCTTCTTCCTCATATTGCCAACACTGCTATTATCATCCTTCCTCTCAGCTGAAAGCCTTGCTTCTTATTTCATGAGTTAACAGGAGGAAAAAGGAGACAACTTTCCCGAACTACACCACCCCCTCTACTCAATTAGAGCATCAGTGCCTACACCCTCTGTCTTCATTACTATGTTTTCATTGCCCATGCTCCTAATCGACAGCTTCCTTTGTGCTCCCATCCTCTCTCACCTACTCAATCGCTTCAGCTAGTATTTCCTATCTCTTGCATCAGTTTTCACTTTCTGCTGTATCATCCCCTCTCATCAATATAAAAAAAATGCTGTTAAAAAATAAACAACTAACCTTCTCATGACCCTATTTCCCCTCTAAGTACTGTCCTTTTAAAAAAACTTTTCAAACGTACTATCTGTAATCTCTGTGCCCAATTCCTTTCATCCTCATCTCTCTTAAACTCTGTGTAACAGACCTTTTTCTCTTCCATGCCACCAAAATTCCTTTTGCTAAGGTCACCAATGATCCTTCCATCACTTGATCTGCAAATCCTGTTGGATCTCTCTTCACCTTATATGCCCAAACTCATCACTTTCTATCACTTCTATTGCAATCACCCTGGTCAAAATCACCTGTACTGTTCCTCACCTGGATCTTGCACTAGCCTCTCTGCTTGTGGTCCTACCTTGATCCTCATCATGCTTCTCCCTACACCCCCAACTATTTTCAGCACAGCAAAGTGATCTGTTAAAAAGTAAGGAGACCATAGTACCTCAACATTTAAAATGTTCCAGTGCTTCCCATTTCTTTCAAAGTAAAAGTCAATATCTATATAATGGCCTATGGGAAAGGATTCTCCTCTCTTACCCTTTCCCATTTTCCCTTTGACCCTTTTCTCTTACCATTCTCTCCATTTATCACCTTACGCCAATCACCTGGGCCTCCTCACTGTTCTTTAACATGCCAGAATACTTCTACCTTAGGGCTTCTGCCCTTGTTCTCTTTCTTGTTGTTTTTCTTTCTGCCTGGAATGCAGTTCCCCTAGATCAAGGGTTCTTAACCAGGGGTCCGTGAGCTTGAATTGAAATTCAAAAAAGTATTTTTCTTGTGGGGACGCGTTGGTGCAGGTAGGTATAGTTCTTAAATAATACGCAATATAGTGTGGACTTAGTAAGGGGTCCGTGGTTTTCAACTGACTGGCAAAGGGTCCATGGAACAAAAAAGGGTTAAGAACCCCTGCTCTAGAGAGTTCCCTGGACTCATCAACTTATGAAGTTCTCACCTTCTTATGAAGGTCTTCCCTGACCACTTATTTAAATTTGCACCCCCATTCTCCCACTTCCCTATCATGCTTAATAACCTCCTCAGCATTTTGTCATCCTCTGGGATACCACGTATTTTAATTTATTAATTATTTTACTCTTTCTCCATTGCTGCAATGTAAGCTCAATGAGGGCACCAGGAATAAGGGTGCATGACAATAATGGTTGAATGAGTAAATGGGTGAAAGTGTAAAGGATGCCTAGATGAACATTAAAGAGGCAGTTATTTTCAGTTCTGTAAGCCAGGAACCCTGTCAGAAGCCTGAGGTTCTAATACACTCTTTGATAGTGTCATGGAAACTATGATGCCAAAAATTGCTCTCTGACAATAAAGAACATTTGGTGCTTCTCCATGGCTAATGAAAATTGTGAACACCCCTGTTTCTATATAAGTCAGATGACCCCAAATTAATTTGATTTTAAAGAAGTAGAACCAGAGCTAATTTCCAAGGTTATCTTTGGTTTCCTGATTTAGGCATAAACTGATGGCTGGTTTCCTGATATTGATGTCCTTATCATTATCAGTTACACATACTAATCATAATCCTTCTCATTAATTTAGCAAATATTGAGCACTAACCACCTATTGGGCATGGTAGAAGGCACATGTTCTATGACACAGCAATGAAAAGAAATCAAGCATAGTCCTGGCCCTTTTTGACATTACAGTTTGGTGGGAAAGTGAGATGTTGAACATAAAATTTCAGATAATTATATGATTACAAATTGTGATAATTACTACAAAGAAACAAAATGGGATTTTAAAAAATCTTTAGAAAATAGTGACAATTTTATTGAGCTATAATTCAGAATGTATTCAAAAAGTATAAAATTCACCCTTTTAAAGTATGCAATATAATGGTTTTTGGTATTTTCACAGTTGTGCAACCATCACCACTATCTAATTTTGACATTTTCATCACCCCTGAAAGAAACCCATATCCATTAGCAGTCACTCCATATCCTTCCTTCCTACAGTCCCTGGCAACCACTAATTGACTTTTGTCCCTGTACATTTTCTTATTCTGGTCATTTCTTATAAATGGAATCATATAACATGTGGCCTTTGTGACTGGCTTTTTTCACTTAGTATAATGTTTTCAAGGTTCATCCATGTTGTAGCATATAAAAGTACTTCATTCATTTTTATTGCATAATATTGAATAATATTTCATTGCATGGATATACCACATTTTGTTTATCCATTCACCCATTGATGGGCATTTGAGTTGTTTTCCCCTATTGGCTATTATAAACAATTCTGCTATGAACATTCATGTACAGGGCTTTGTATATACATGTTTGTAATTATCTTGAGTATAGATTTAGTGGAATTGTTGAGTCATTTATTAACTCTGTTTAACATGTTGAGTAACTGCCAAATTGTCTTCCAAAGTGACTGCACCATTCTATAGTGCCAGTAGAATGTACTGTACAGAGGTTCTAATTTCTCTACATCCTTATCAACACGTACTGTAGAAGTTTGATATTATTTATGAATTCCAAAAATGATATTTAATTATGCTTATAAACTGGTCTGTTCCTCTGGATGTGATAACCTTGATTGTATTAGATTCAACTGATATGTCTTTGGTTAAATTATGTTAAGATTAGGGCTTTGATTCAACCACATCATTAGGGCATGAAGGGTTGAGTCCCCACCCCCTTGGTGGGTTGATAAAATAGATTCTCACACAGAAGCAGATACACAGGAAGAGAGAGTGCTCCATAGACACGGCCCCGGGAAGAGAGATGAGCATGATAGTCTATAGCTGACCTTGTGAAGAGACCAGAATAGCTGAGCCAGGAAAGAACCAAGCCCTCCAGTCTACAGCTGAGATTGGAAGAAGCTGGGACCATGGAGCCTTAAGAGGAAGGAGGAAGGCTGAACCCTTACAGACATCACCTGCCGTCTTGCATCAACACATGGCAACAGACTTTGGGTGAGAAAGTACCTCTTACGGTAACTTGAGTTGGATTCTTTAGGGCCTGGTAACTGTAAGCTTCTACCCCAAATAAATACCCTTTATAAAAGACAACAGAGTTCTGGTACTTTGCATCAGCACCCCTTTGGCTGACTAATACACTTCCTAATGTCTGTCTTTTTATTTCAGCCATCCTAGAGGGTATGTAGTGTTATCTCATTCTAAGTTTGGATTGTGTTTCCCTAATGGCTAATGATATTAAGCATCTTTTCAAGTGCTTATTGGCCATTAAAGAAAGGAGAATTTAGAGAGAGATTTTCTATTTTTAGCTAAGGACTGTGGAAAGACCATTTCAAAAAATACCTAAAATATAGGCAGCATGTAGCTGGGATAAGCAGGAGGGAAAGAAATTTTCAGGCTAAAGGCATAGCTGTTACAAAGATAGTGAGGCTCAAAGGGGCTTGACTTTTCTGAGGAACTGCCAAAAGGCCAGTGTGGGTGGGCAGCAGTGAGTTAGGTGGGAGGTTACAGTGAAGAGCTCAGAAAGATTGGCAGGGATTGAATATATTCAGCAAATTAATGTCAATCTCAGTGCAAAGGGAAGTCAGGGAAGATTTTTAGGTAGAGAATTGAGAGTCTGGTTCATGTGAAAAATAGCAATGTTACATAGCATTTACTATATTCTAGGCACCATTCCAAATGCTTTTCATATGTTTACTACATATATAACTCTATGAGGTAATGTATGTGTCTTATTGCTGCTGTAACATATTACCACAAACTGAGTGGTTTAAGACAACACAAATTTATGATCTTACAGTTCTGGAGGTCAGAAGTTTGAAATCAGGGTGTTGGCCAGGCTGCATTCCTTCTGGATTCTCTTTCCATTTCCTTGCCTATTTTCAGTTCTTAAAGGCTGTCTGCATTCCTTGGCTTATGACCCCACATGGCTCTGGAATCTGCTTCCATTATCACATCTTATTCTCTGACTCTTCTGTCAGATTGGATTGGATTGGACCTGCAGGATTATCCAGGCTAATCTTCCCATCTCAAAGTCTTTAACCTTAATCACACCCACAAAGGCCCTTTTGCCATGTGAGGTAACATATTCACAAGTAAAAGGGATTGAGATGTGGATATCTTGGAAGGGGGGCATTTCCCTGCTTACCAAAGGTAGGTGCAATTATTTTCTGTATTTTATATATAGGGAAACTGAGGCATAGAGAGACTTAGTAACTTGCTCAAGGTCACGTAGGTAGTAAGTGACGGTGCTTGGATTTGAACATGGGGGTCTGGTTTCAGAAAGCACATCTTTAATCTCTAGGTTATCTGCTTCACATATTTTTACATGAGAATTTTAAAATAAATTTATAGTTATTATTATAATTTTTATAAATGTATACTTTTTCCCCAATGGCACTGCCCTTATTGTACTCTGCATCAGAATATTCTTAATAAACTTGATGATTGATTCTCCTGTGTGCTTGTAGGTGGGGCTCAGCAGGTTCGATTCCTTTTAAAGTATGGTTTTATTTTCCTACATTTTTATAAATGCTTCCCTAGCAGTTATCATTTTTAGCTTTCTTTTTCCTTTCCAAGAAAACTGGCTATTTTACAGGGAAAAAATCTAAATAGTAAGCTTTTACCTGTTGTTACAGAAAAATTTTATTGACATTTGTGTCACTTCATCTCAGTATAGGTGGTTCAGAGGATTTAATGGGGGGAAATGTATATTAAATGATTATATAAAAATAAGAGGTACATACACTTTGTACCTAAATGGAGTGGTATCATAACAACTTGACTGTCAAACTCTGAATATGTTAAAGAATAGCAGTTGTAGGTTGCAGACTCTTTAAGCCTAGCCAGTTATTCTGTGAGTTGAATAAACAATGCAGCCTACAATGTGCTTTAAAGTTCAATATCTGAATTTATACACTTTTAATTAATTGCCATTGGTGAAAAAAGTACTTTTGTACTGCTTCAAATATTGTCTCTTCTGAAATTTAGCCTTTCTATTGAAATTATGTTCAAAGTAAATACTACTTTTTTTTATTGTTGTGGGGAAGCAAATATTAGAACCAACACACATGCCCCTCATTAATACACAATGTCTTACAGCATGTTGGAGCTGGGCCTTGCTTTTTGAATTGTATGTTAGAATCTCATGAGTTGTGCATGAATATAAGAATGTTCTTGAAATGAAACACCTATCTTTACTATCTAAAATGTTGATCATATTGTTAAAGAAGTCTTTGTGTATGGAGGAAAATTTTACCCTTATTAACAGCAAAGCTGGTTTACAGAGAAAAATTCATATCTAACTCTTGCAAGTATGTAAAATGATTCCGAGCCTGACTGGGATGTTGGTGGAAAAAAGGATGATAGAAGAAATGATAGGTAGATATCATCTTATTGATTACATTTCTATTTTTTAAAAGACAACTTTATGGCCTTTGTGAGCACTGAAGTCCATACTGAGAAGACACACCAAATGTGAATATTCTCGCTGTCCTGATTTTGTGATAATCAGGGTAGGCTAAACATTCGCTATATTAGAAACCATGCATGTGTCCACAGACCTAGTTTTTCTCCCTAGGTCTGGTTTTTAGAATGCTGGTAATAAACTAAGCCTGATTTATTATATGACCATCCTGTATGGGAAAAGACTATAACTTTGGGTATCTTTGGTCAACCTTAAGAGATATAGCAGGGGTTCGGATGTGGCTCAGGTGGTTGGGCATCCGTCTTCTATATGGAGGAACCTGGGTTCAACCCTCAGGACCGCCCGGTAAAAATTAAAAAAAGAAAAACATAGAAGGTGCGTGGGCCACCAGGCCCTGCACGGGTGTGCCGCCCAGCCCCGCAAGCGGGTGAGCTGTCAGGCCCCGTCTGCAGGTGAGCCACCAGGCCCCGTGAGCGAGTACACCACCAGGCCCTGCGAGCAGTTGTGCCGCCAGGCCCTGTGTGCGGGTGTGCCACCAGGTCCTGCGAGCAGGTGAGCCGTCAGGCCCCGTCTGTGGGTGAGCCTCCAGGCCCTGCGAGTGGGTGAGCTGCCAGGCCCTGCGAGCGGTTGCGCCGCCAGGCCCTGTGTGCGAGTGTGCCACCAGGTCTTGAGAGCGGGTGAGCCGTCAGGTCCCGTCTGTGGGTGAGCCACCAGGCCCTGTGAGTGGGTGAGCCACCAGGCCCTGTGAGCGAGTGCGCCGCCAGGTCCTGTGAACGGGTAGGTCGTCAGGCCCCGTCCGTGGGTGAGCCACCAGGCCCTGTGAGCAAGTGCGCCGCCAGGACCCGTGAGCGGGTGAGCCACCAGGTCCCGTCCATAGGTGAGCCGCCAGGCCCTGCGAGCG